>PVJD01008463.1:0-72264 GCA_004026545.1 Mormoops blainvillei
TGTGAGGTGCTGAGGCCATTGATGTTATTAGGGAGGGCCGGGTCAAGCTCCCCCTTAAAACTGATACGAATGAAGGGAGGGGGTCAATTAGGAAGGGCTGAGTGGATGCTTGGGAGTGTTTCAGGCAAAGAAAACAGTATTTGCAAAGGTCCTGCCCCAGAAGATAAAGAACACAGGATATCTGGGGAACTGAAAGGAGACCATGTGGCTGGAAGTATGAGCGTGGGGGCAGTGGTGTGAGGCTGGCGAGGGGGGCAGGGCTGTGCAGGCCAGTGAAGGACTGTCATCTTCTCCTAAGGGAATGGAAAACCGCTGGAGCATTTTAGGAGGCGACATGGTCATTTTACAAATATGCGTACACACGGGCACACATACATATGATAAAGATGCAACATGAACTATGTGATGTTGAATGAATTGCTTTCTCTAGATAATCCTGTATTAAGTGGCACTTATAGCAGGACTTCCCTCTTGTTTAAGTTTAGCTATTATATGAAATAATCCAAGTTCAAATGCTCCTCTTAGTGTTTGGTATGCTGTATGGATGTAAGAAAATATTCTCTTCCTTCCTTCCTCTCGCCCTCTTTCCTTCCTGCCTCCGTCCCTCCCTTCCTCCCTTCCCTCGCTCTTTCTTTTCCTTTCTTTCCCTCCCTCTCTCCCCTCCTTTCTCCCTCCCACCTTCCCTCATTTCGTCTGCCTTTATCAAGCTAATATTCCCAGTGAAGAAAAACAGCTAACTGAAGAATATATTTTGGTGCTTTTAACTTTTAGGACTCAAGGCTCTTTTAAAACAAAACAAAACAAAACTAGGGACTCTGCTTTGCTGCTGTTATTAAATCAGTTGGTTTTCAAATTGATCGATCAGTGAGTGTGACTCGGTTCTGCAGAGATGGCCAGGGGATTGGATGGCTCCCTAGTCCTAGCACCTGTACGCCGTTATGGCACCAGGTGTTTAGGCAGTGTTTAGGTAAACAAACACGTGGCATGAGGAATGCAAGGCTGCATAGAAACCAGGTAACTCCGATTGCTCTTCCTCAGGGTAATTTGGGTCCAGTCGCTAGTCATGGCACCGAATCAACATTCAGGGCCCTTTTAAAGATGCACAATCTTCTTGATTATGGTGCGGACTGTTCTTCCTTCTTGTAGCACCATCCACGGCCCTTCAGTTTCTTTTTTGGTAAAATATAATGAAAACACCATTTCACACCATCGACAGCAATCATTCAGCCTTCCAGTGACTGTTTTTGTCTGTCTGGTTGAACTCATAGAAAAGTGTTTAAAAAACCAATCATATGACTTAATCACAGTTCACTTACCCTGATGATTTTTTTCTTTTCTTTTCTTTTTTTTTTTTTTTTAGTAAATAATCTTGATGTAAATTCCTGGTGGGCTATGAGAGAAGAGGCGGGATTTTAATGAACTGGTGATGAAGTGGAAATATTTTGAAATACCAAATAATGTGTTTTGCTTGTCACCTAATTACTTATCTTCCGCTTAAGAGCACATTTCATAATATCTTACGTCCTGATCTATTCATCTGGCAATAAAAATCCCTCCTTGTGATTGCCATGTGCTCCCAAGTAAAGACCACTGCATTAGGAACTCAATGTAGAATGATGCTTTAATGACTTGATAATGTCTCTTTTATGGCAAGGGTTTTCTTATTTCACTGAAAATTTATTTTCTTTTTCAAGTGGATATTGTTTAAAAGGGAACTGTTATCAGTCAAAAGAGATGAACACACACACACACACACACACACACACACACTCACCAATCCAGGAACAAAAGGTTGTTAAATTCCGATCAGCTAGTGCCAGCATTTTCTGTTCCTCTTGCTTTAACAATGCAACGTAAACACACAGAAATGTGGAATGAGTGCCAGTAGAAAAAACAGTCTTACATCCTTTGACAAATTACTTTGAAAACCATAATGTGGGAATGGCATGTGCCATGCATACACATACTCACATACACCGCACACACAGTTTTCGTAAGTAGAGGCTCAGTTTATTGTGTGTGTATCATGTTAGAGGCCCCGTGCCGTGTAATATAGCACACGAAACCAGAAGGCGCTGTTTCCGCCCTCACAGAGATAGATGAGCAGTTATCAGCTGGAGGCACTTTTGCTCTCCTGCCCCTCCCCGTCACCTCAGGAGCATTTGGCAATGCCTGGAGATATCTTTGGTTGCCAAACTTTTTTTTTGGGGGGGGGGGTGGTACTACTGGCATGTAGTAGATTAGATGCCAGGGATGCTGCTAAACATTCCACAATACACAAGGCAGCCCCCACAATAGAAAGATCCAGCCTAAGATGCCAATCGTATCAAAATTAAGAAACTGTGGTCTAGTGGAAAAGATAAACGAAAGCCCAGCATTTGCAATAGAGTCTGCTAAGGACATTTTAGGCCAGAGGAGGCCCCGAAGGCTATCTGGGCAAAGGGAGTAGAGCACCTAACCCAGCTTCCCGGAGGAGGTGATGGCTGTATTGAGCCTTGAAGAGTGAGAAGACAGTAACTGGAAAAAGAAGTGGGGAAAAAGATATTCTGGGAAACATCACACCAACTGCCGAGTCAGAGTAGTGGCAGAGCCCACGGGCTGGCTTTGGTGTGGCCTTAGACGCGTGGTATCGCCTCGCTCAGTCTCAGTTTCCCAGCCCTTTCCTCTACCATAAAATGAGAAATTGGACTAGATGATTTCCAAAGTCCTTTCTAACTTCATGTTTGTTTTTATGCCTCTACTTTGCATCCATTTATAAAATACAGTATTCCATTTTTGCTTGTTTTTGTTTTCTTTTTCATTGCTGGGCCTTCTCATAGGACAACTTCCAGCCTCCTGTTTGTTTACCCAATAACAAATGACTTTCCCCCTCGGCCCAACCTCATGCTGGGTTCTGAGAACACAGACATTTCTCCTTCTCATACCACTGAAAGTCTGGCCCTACAATCTGTTCCTAGAAACTCTGCCTCGTCATTGTAACGATCCTGAGCATTACAAAGGCACCTGGTCATGGGTACCTTTCCTCTTTCCTGAGCTGTGGTCCTAGCAGAGACGAAATGTGAAAACAGAGCTGGGGACAGATAGGGATCATGAATTTTAAGGAAGGTTAATGAGGAAGGATGAATACATAGGTTTCGGTCTGTCATTAGGACTTGGGGTGAGGTGACGAACTCCAGGAGAAGGCCTGAGGTTTTGACTTGGACAGTGGGTGAGTGGGATGCCCTTCTCTCAGAAAAGGGGAGGTGTAGAAGGAAGAAGCTAGTTTCATAGAAAGATGGTGCTCTAGGTTTTTTCTTCCTGGTAATGGAGCCAAGGAAGCGAGAGAGTTCCAAAGGGGCCAAGCGGATCCCCTTACTATATCTAGGAGGCAGCTGTGAGGTAGGGAAAGGAGGACGACGCGTGTGGGAAAAAACCCACTTTGTTTCAGTCCCCGCTTACTTCCTGACCACTTGTAACAACAGACCAAGACCAGGACATGAGAAAGCTATGGCTGGGTCCAGTCCTTGGCATGGGGCATCGAAAGGGACTTGAATTTGGAATGCGATATAATCCGAGTTTGAGTCCCAGATCTGTCTGTGGAGTGTTTGCTCAGAGTGCTTCTCTTTCCCCCTTTTAAAAGGGGTGGGGATGACTCTTCCTGTGTCTTAGAGATGCTGTAAGGAATAAATGAGAGGATGGGTGAGAAGAGCTCTCTCGGGGCTGGATAGTTCTGGGATTTGGGTAGGACATGCCCAATGGCAGGGATCTGAGGTGGGCATATACTCAGGCAGAAGACCAGGGTTATAAGGGACCCATAAGAGAGACAGGGCTGGTTAAAAGTCATTCTCCGGCCAGTCTCAAAGGCACTTGGGATTACTTCCGGTATTTCTTAGCAGGGCCACAACCAGCCTATTGGGTGCCATGAATCCCTTTGTGGGATCTCACGAGCATTTCGCATTTTGCATTTCGCATTTCGCAGCCTCAATCCACAATGCCCATAGCCCCTCCTTTATCATTTTTGCAATTAAAAAATGGCCTCTCCCACATGCCCACATGCTTCCAAGGGTGGGTGGGGGTTAGATTCATTCTGATTAGAATGTCACATAAGGAAATCTAGCGAGAGAGAGAGCAACTAATTGGAGCTAAAGCCATATGGCAAAATTGGGATTTGAATCGGGTACAATCTCATTCTCTCTGAAATGTAAATATATATAAATATATTTTTATATATGTAAACTATGGAAATTATATAAAAACATAAAATATATTTAATATGTAAGTAATATATAAAAATCTATTTATATAGATAAATATATATTTGTTATATAATATATAACATAGATTTTATAATTATATGAAACAAAGATTAAGCTAAGATATAAATATAAATACATACACATTTTTATGTATGTATATACGTAGATAGATGCATATATACATATATTTATAATGTAGCTTAATCTCTGCTTTAGGTTCTCGTTCTTCCTATTGTTAAAAGCTTACATCAGTCAATTAAGATTTCCTTACTCAGTTTAGTTTACTTTCCCCCTCGTCCCCAAGGTTGCATCTAGATTCAGAGGGGTTTACACAGTGTTCGGGTGTACTTGGGGTACAGGTCTGGCCTTCTGGTCGTCAGTGTTGAGAGCGGCTTCTGCTCATGGATACTTCCTCCGGTCTGGTTCTTGGGCGACATGAGGCACTGATCCCTGCACCTGAAAAGGTGCCCGTTCTCCTGTCAGCCCCTGGGTGCACGGTCCATGCCATGCCTGCTGCTGTGCCTCTTTGTCCTGACCCCAGAGTCTCCTTTCAGAGACCAGATCTTAACCACTATCTCTCCCAGGTCCAATGTTCTCAGACTAGCCAGGGCCAAGGGCTACTGCGAGGCCTGGCCCAGGTCAGCCAGCCAGACCCGAGAACATGGACTTGCAGTGGGTGTTCTGAATTCAGCCCAAGACTTGGCCCCCTCCCACTTACGTAACTAGTGGTGCCAGTTACATCTGTGAGCTGGCTTTTGACTCACCAGCATTTTTTTTTCACAAGTAAAATATAATTGCAGGCTTATTGTTATATTATAACCTCAGACGGAGGAGTGGGTGGTAGGGTGGGCCGAAACCCAAGACAGAGAACGGCCTTATAGGGCTGTAGCTCTCAAATCTCCCACATCTCTTCTTCCTCCTGTTTTTAATCTCTCGTTGAGACAACAACTAAGCCATGACGTTGATTTGGTGGTATTCACCCCGTGTGGTGACTCCAAGGCTGGGAAGGACACAGGACTCCAATAACAGGCCATTTGCCTGGCTTTGATCTTTGAGGACCCAGGGATAGGGAGCCTTCTCACTTGCAGACTGGGGAAAGCCTGATTCTCTCTGAATTTTCTTTTTCCTGCTAAGCCCACCAGCCGGAATAGTTCTCAACCAGGGCCAAACTCTCAGATGTGCTTTGGGACATGAGTTGTGGAAATCTACATTTCATTTCTACTGTGGGCATCATGCAGAGCCCCGTCTCAGAGAAGACCCACCAACAGCTCCCTCAGTTGCCCTCTTATCTAAATTTTCCCTCTCCTATAGCCCAGAATTCCTCTGATCATCTGGACCAGAAACAAAAAACGAACTTAGCAAGTGCTCATCTATCCATACCAATGCTGTGTTTGACACTCAAAACCCTGGAATTGGACTCTTTTCTTGTCTGTTTCGGTGGCGCAGGGTCTCCGTGAGACTCTGGCTGCCCTATGAGCATCTGCCCAATGAGGAAGGGTCACTACATAAAAAGAAGCATAGTGGGGTATGGCAACCAGTTCTTCATAACATCCCCCAATGTATGAATTAGGCACAACTAGTGCCCAATACTTTTTCTTTAAAAAAAAAAGTAATTTGTAAGTATATATCCATTCATGTGATTTTCTTTTTGCCTAATATCCATCTCACCCACTAAATTATGAGCTTCCAGAGGTAGAAACTTGGTCCGTGTTTTCAGTGATGTATTCCCAGTGCCCAGGATGATGTCTTGCACATAGAGACACTCCAAAAATATCTACTGAATGAATGAACGAACAAATGAATGAATGAACAAGCGAAAAATCGAGTCTATTCTAATGTTCTATAGAGCGGAAGAGGTACTTAGACTTGAAGAACAATATGAGTATAGAGAAGAAAACTGGGATGTTTTATTCTGAGGTTCTCAGAGAACCCTCTCTAGCCATGGGTTAGGTATAAGTTAGGTCAGGTGTGTCTATGCGGAGAGAGAAGTAATCTAGAATCCTGGAGAGTTAACGCTCCACTCACCCTGGCACTGACACACATTTGCTGAGTGACCATGGGCAAGATTACTTCTTTGGTCTTGGGTTTTTTTTTCCCCCTCCAATCTGTAAAATTTTTGAAAGGACTGGGAGAGTCTTCAAGGCACGGGGTTCTACAATCCCCTGAGGAGGCTTCTGCCACCCATCTAGAGCCTCGGGCCTCACGCCTTACAAGTTGCTTCCTCCAATCACTCTGCAGGCTCCTGACACAGCAGATGGGGCTGGTGCCGCCCACGGCTGACAGATGAGCCTCATTTACAGCCCTCAGCGTTTTACCACTTGGCTATTTGGCAGAGTCATTGAGCTCCGATGCGCTGGAGGAGCGCTCCTGTCCCCAGCAATACAGACAACTTCCCACCCCCATGCCTGTGTCTGTGCCAGAGACCTGGGATTGTGGAATCAAGGAGCTAGCCTCCAACCATGGGTTCATGAGGCCTTAGAGAGAAGCCATGTTTGAACCCAGCAATATTGCCCAGAGAGCAGAAGAAGAGGAGATGGTCTTCAAAAAAAAAAGAAGAGCTATCTTGGTCTAATTCATGTTCAGTTCCTCAGAGACCAGCTGGTCATCTCTGTTGCCCGATTCGGCAACAATATTAGTAATTCTAGCAGGGCCTGATATTAAATATAAGATAGCCTGAAAATTGAAGCAAACTTTATTCCTATCTCATCTGTTGACGTTTAAGGCTTTGAGTGGCCAGTTATTTCCATGACAATAACAATTTCCTAATATCTAGTGAGCGTTGACTATATGCTAGGCATAAACATCTTTATAAGTTTTACCTTGTTTTATCATCACAGTGACATTATAGGAGAAGTACTATGATAATCTCTATTTTATAGCTGAGGAAACAGAGAATCAGAGACATTAAGAAATTCGCACTGATCACAATGGCCATCATTAACAAATCAACAAACAACAAGTGCTGGCGAGGTTGTGGAGAAAAGGGAACCCTAGTGCACTGTTGGTGGGAATGCAGACTGGTGCAGCCACTGTGGCAAACAGTATGGGATTTCCTCAAAAAACTAAAAATGGAACTGCCTTTTGACCCAGCAACTCCACTGCTGGAATTATACCCTAAGAATCCTGAAACACCAATTCAAAAGAACCTATACACCCCAATGTTCATAGCAGCGTTGTTTCCAATAGCCAAGTGCTCGAAACAGCCTAAGTGTCCATCAGTAAATGAGTGGATCAAAAAACTATGGTACATTTACACAATGGAATATTATGTGGCAGAAAGAAGGAACTCCTATCTTTCACATCAGCATGGACAGAGCTGGAGAATATTATGCTAAGTGAAATAAGCCAGTCAGTGAAAGACAAACACCATATGATCTCATCTGTAAGAGGAATCTAATGGACAAAAACAAACTAATGAGCACAACAGAACCAGAGGCATGGAAACAAGGAACAGACTGACAGTGACCATAGGGGAGAGGGGAGGGGGATAATGGTAGAAAGAAGGGGAAGGGACTAGTCAAAGAACATGTATGAATGACCCATGGACACAGACAGCAGTGTGGGGACTGACTATGGGAGCCGGAAGTGGACTGGGCAGAGGAGGGCAAAGAGGAAAAATTGTAACTGTAATGGAACAACAATAAAATATTTTTTTAAAAAAGAAATTTACTCAATGTCATATAGCAACTAAAAGGCAGAGCCAGGATTCACACCCAAGCAAACCCACATGTCTTCTCCTTTTTTTCTCAAGTAATCATTAAATAAGCATGCCTCCTGGTCTCAGTCCAGTGATGGGAAGGAAGGCGGGGCTGGGGAAAGTGAAAATTCTCTCCTTTCTGTGAATGAGTAATTCTGAGGTTCAACCATTCATGGCCCAAGTAGGAAATGAAAGAATGAGACAAGACCATCGGTTGGAAATGGAGTACCCTTACTGTAAAGAGGGCCACTCGTAGCCCAAACTTCCTTCTGCTACTTCTTCCTGGCAGAAGAACGTGTGTGTTAAAATACAGTGTTGGGAGCAGGATGGAATGGGTAGGACAGGACTTGAAATATTTGTTTAGGTCTCTTTCTTTGGATTGATGGGGGCCCAGGACATTGATGACTTTATTACGTGAGGTAGTTACTGAGCAGTTCAGAAACTTTCCCAGGAGTCTGTGAGGCAAATGGCCTCTGGCTAACGTGGTTTGTTAAGTTGGATTGCCCAGGGACCTTTGGTTTAGAGCTCCAAGGGGCCATTAGGTCTAGACATTTACAGTGTCCCTGAAGTGTTTGTTGAGTGAATATAGACTCTTCGTTAATATTTTACACTTTTAACTCTTGGCTCCCACAAAGAAGTATAAGAGATATTCAGGGTGTTTCCTTCCTTTCTAACTTTTAAGATAAATTTACTACCCACAGCTCTGTGAAAAGATATTTACAGTGTTGAATTCTGCATGACCCTGCCCTTGTCCCAGGTCATAGAAGTTGGAAGAAGTAGAGGGTTTGAGGAACGGAAAGATGGTTTGGGATCTATTTACCTAGAGCTACTTCCACAGCTGCACAATCCTGATAATATGGAAATACCCTCACCCCTTCCTGCTACCCTGACCCACCACCTGTGGGGTGTTGGAATCCAGCTTCTGCAGCTCTGCTCTCTGGTTCAGATTACATTTTGAATCTAATCTTGTTTTTTTGCCCCATATTTCAGAGATTCCTTAGTTTCTGGTCTGCCAGCAGAACTCATTGTTTCTAAGTGGGGTGATATCTTCACATATTTTTATAACTTTCAAAAATTTACTTTAAATTTACATTCAGTAATATTCTTTCTTTTCGGTAAACTGTTCTATGAGTTTGGAGTCATGTAACCACCACCACAGTCAAGACACGTAGTGGCTTCAACTCCTCAGCTCACCCCCAAATTTTCTACAAAAGCTGCCCCTTTGTAATTAACTCCCCTCATCCAAACCCCTAGCAAGCACAGATCTGATTTCTGTCTTTATAGTTTTGCTTTCTCCAGAATGTCACATAAATGGAATCATATAGGATCTGGCATTTCGCATCTGCCTTCTCTCACTTAGCATAATGAGTGTATTAATAGTCCGTTCCTTTTTATTTCTGAGTGGTATTCCATTGTATGGGTGTTCCGCAGGCTGGCTGTCAGTTCAGCGACTGAAGGGCATTTAGTTTGCTCTCCATTTTTGGTGATTATGAATAAATCCTTTTTAAGTATCACACAGGTTTTTGTGCATTAGTTTTCATTCCTCTTGGTTAAATACCGAGGAGTGGGATTGTTGGGTCCTATTGTAAGTATGTATTTAACATTTTAAGGGACTGCGAACCTAGTTTTCCAAAAAGAACATACCATTCGCATCCCAGCCAGCAGTGTATGAGAATTTTAGTTGCGCTGCATCCTCACCAGGACTTAACATTGTCAGAGTTTTTATTTTGTTTTTGCTTTTGTTATTCCTATAGATATTTCTAATGATATTTCATTGTGGTTTCACTCTGCATTTAAAAAATATTTTGATGGTCATTTTTAGGAATTTGGTATAGGAGGGATTACTCTAAGGTATGCCCTGTCTTGAAACAGAGGTTGCCTCTGATCTTCGTACCTATTTTAATATCGCATGTGTGTAGAGAAGTCGTCTGCTTCTCTGCTATCCCCGCTGGACTGTGAGCTTCTAAAAGCCAAGGGTAGATTTTCATTTCTCTTCCCCTGGTCTCCAGAAAGATGCCTGGCCTAGGCTTGGCACCTGTTGATTATTTGGTTAGTGGGCTATTCAATGAGTAAATTTGCTGCATCTGTAATTGGAAAGGATTTGGTTTATTCAACGTTCTGAGAGTTCCTAGAGGAATAAATGGTTAGGTGTTTTTTATTGGGCCTGAATATTTTTTTAACATAGTAAAGTTATGGGAAAAAATGATTTAACATTATAGATACTTATCAACTGCTCAGGTCAGCATTTCCAGGATGTGTCTTCTTTTATCCTGTCTTGTCCTAAATTCTGTCATAGATAATCAGATAGTATGGAGACTCTCTCGGCTGCTTGTGATCTTTAATAAGTAGCTCAAAGCCTCCCTTTGTCTCAGTTTTCTCACCTGCAAAGCGAGCACAGTGATGCCTAATTTATGGAATGGGCTTTGGTATAACGAGGGGCATGTGGGTAAAGCACTTGACATGTGTGGATTTTTTTTCAAATTGTGGTAAAGAATACATAACGTAAAATTACCATCTAAACGTATAGTTCGGTAACATTAAGTATTTTCCTACTGTTATGCAACCAATTTCCAGAACTTTTTCATCTTGCAAAACTGAAACTTTCTGCCCATTGAACACTAACTCCCTCTTCTGTCTACCTCCAGCCCCTGGCAACTGTCATTCTACTTTCTTTTTCCATGAATTTGACTACTCTAGGTACCTCGTATAAATAGACTCATACAATATGAGAGTTTTTATAACTGGCTTATTTCACTTAGCATAATGTCCTCAAGGTTCATGTTGTAGCATGTGTCAGAATTTCCTTCATTTTTGAAACTGAATAACATTCCTTTGTATGAATATACCACAGTTGTATATCCGTTCATCCATCAACAGACACTTGGGTTGCTTCTACATCTTAGATATACATGAATATGCAAATAATCTCCTTGAAATCCTGTTTTTAATTCTTTTGTTTGCATGTGTGTTGCATAAAATGATATTTAATTTCCTATTTCCCCATTAAATATGCAATGGAATGGAGGTGCCAGAGGTCTGTTAATTTGCCTAAAACCTCGCAGCTGATACATTGTTGGAGTAGGATTTGAACGCAAACCTTCTCTTTTCTAAATGATCTATTCTATCTCAATAACCTCACTTTGCTCTCCGATAGTTCTTAAGAAGAGGGAGTGGTGTCTTAAGTGACAAAGGAAGCTATTTGCGGAGCTTCAGAAGATCTGGAAAAGGGGAAGAGAGATAGTGGTGTCTGTTGCTGTGAATCTCATAAGCATTCTCTTATACACTTTGTGACAAGCCCTTAAAAATGGAATTCAGCCCTGGCTGGTGTGGCTCAGTGGACTGAGAGCCGGCCTGCGGACCAAAGGGCTGCAGATTCGATTCCCCAGGGAGGGCACATGCCTGGGTTGTGGGCCAGGTCCCCCCAGTAGGGGGCACATGAGAGGCAGCCACACATTGATGTTTCTCTCCCTTTCTCACTCCCTTCCCCTCCGTCTAAAAATAAAATAAATAAAATCTTTTTAAAAAATTAAAAAATAAATAAATAAACAAAATCTTTTTTTTTGTTTTAAATGGAATTTCAAAGCGAGGTGGGGGAGATTTGCAGCCCAATCCAGTGATCAGGTGAGTGCTTTAATAGACAAAATGTAGGGGTGATAGGGGAATCAAAGAGTCGTGCACCTCCACGCACTGGCTGTGTGAAGCTTCAACCAAAGCATGAGCTAATGGCCTTTTTGTGCACACTGAAAAATTCTTCAAACAACCCCTGATGGGGCTGTAGGGTCCTCCCGCTCCTGTGTAGAATCATCTTTACTAGAGACTTGGCGTAGTGCGTATTTCATCTTCCACCCATGAGGCACGTGTGCTGTGTTCTCACTTGAAGGATACACACCTGAGCAGTGTAGCATCCTAGTGTTAGGAAGAGAACAGTTTCCTCATTTGTTAGATTGCTTTGCTTTTTGTTGTTACTGTTTGCTGTTCCAGGCATCAAATGGTCCATAAACATTGCATGGACTTTCAAAAAAGAAAAAAGTGAATTTCAGAGCAACTAAAATGGCTGTTTATAAGCCAGTACATTCAATGCATTTTCCTATGTGACTGCCTGTCACATAGTAGGAGCCTGGAAAAATGTTCTTTTTTTTTCTTATCCTTTCCTGTATTAGAATTCGGTTTCAGACAAGGAGTTAGGCTAAGCACTGGAATGGAGGGATGGACAAGATAAACAAATTCCAACTTCAGAAGTATGGGAAAACAGGCATTGAAAATAAACAAAAGTATTCCTGTGGATGAAGAAGGGAAGTGAAGGGGTGTTGCAGGTTGAATTGTGTCCCCCTCAAACTGATATGTTGAAGTCCTAGCCCCCAGTACCTCAGACTGTGACTTTCTTTGGGAACAGGTAGTTGCAGATATATGAGGACAGCAGTCCTCTCTTATCCGTGTGTTTGCCTTCCACGACCTCTGTTACCTGTGGCCAGCTGCGGTCTGCAAATAGTAAAAGGAAAATTCCAGAAATAAATAATTCTTAAGGTTTAAATGGTGGCTGCTCTGTGTAGCGTGATGAAATCTCGCGCTGTCTCGCCCCTGACGTGAACCCTGTCTCCACGCTGCCTACGCTGCTCCCTCATGTTTAGTCACTGTATAGCCACCTCGGTTATCCAGTCTGTCACAGCATCTCAGTGCTTGTGTTCAAGTCACCCCTATTTCACTTAACAACGGCCTCAAAGTGCAAGAGTAGTGATGCTGGCAATTCGGATATGCCACAGAGAAGCCAGAAAGTGCTTCCTTTAAGTGACAAGGTGAGTGCAGTGCAGTAACATACTTTGAGAAAGAAACAGAGAGACCACATTCACTCAACTTTTAGTACAGTATATTGTTATAATTGTTCTGTTTTATTATTAGTTATTGCTGTTAATCTCTTATTGTGCCTAATTTATGAATTAAACCTTATTATAGGTATGCATGCATAGAAAAAACTAGTGTATACAGTGTTCAGCATTCCACAGTTTCAGGCCTCCACAGGGGTTTGGAACGTATCCCCACAGATACAGGGGAACTACTGTAATTAGTTAAGATGAGGTCATACTGGGGTAGGTTGGGCTCCTAATCCAATATGACTGGTGTCCTTACTAAAAAGGGAAATTTGGACACAGACCTGCATACAGGAAGAACACAACATGAAGATAAAGGCAGAGATTGGGGTGATGCCTCCACAAGCCAAGGAACGCCAGAGAACGCCAGCAAACCACCGGAAGTTAGGCCAGAGGCATGGAACAGATTCTCCCTCATTATTCTCGTAAGGAGCCAACTCTACCAGCTCTTTGGTCTTGGTCTTCCAACCTCCAGGACTATGGGAAAATAAATTTCTGTTGCTAAAACCCCCCAGTCTATGCTATTGTTATGGCAGCCCTGGCAAATCATACAGAGAACTACAGGAGCATCTAGGGTAGGATGGGGTTAGGAGGTCCCTTGGAGAGCCTGATGTTAAGCTGACACTGGCGATGTGATTCAGAGTTAGCTTGGGAAGATGTAGGAAAAAAGGAGGGCATTTGCAGAAGAAAACAGTATTTTTACACAGGCTAACTGTTACTTTACAATTTATTCTAATAAACTTAGGTATCTTGTACTTTACAATTTATTCTAATAAACTTAGGTATCTTGTTTTTAATCACTAACGCATTAGGACTTGAAGCCATGAAGTCCGAGAGGACTGGCTTTTGGTCACCATGCAGCTGATCAAACAGACTGACCGTGATGGAGGAGAAAAGAAAACCATTAAATAAATGGAATTAGGAGAAGGACACAGGGAAGAGAAGAAACTAAACAACCACACCACTCTGGGGCTATAGAGGGAAGGGGCGATCGCCGCTGTTACATGATGTGATGAAATTGGCTTCCTAGGAGATGGCTATTGTGAGCAGAAAACCACCTTTCATATTCATAGGGGTGACTTCTGGGCCATCAACAGTGAGTTCGGCCACGTGGGACATGTCCTACTTCAGGACTGAAAGCAATAAATTGTGGTTTCTTAAACATACACACGATACTACTCTAAATTAAAATGGTCCCCCTCTTCTTGTTACTGCCTTTGATAGTTTTTTTTTCAGAACGTGGAAAGAAAGACCTTCCGAAACTGGGTTTGGTATCCTCTCCCTCGTGCTTTCACAGAACCCTGTGTTTCATTGTATCATAGCACTAACCAAGCTGAATGTAGCATCCTTCATCTCACCCACCTTATTTTTGGCCTGCCTCCTCCCCTAGACTGTCATCTCCTTGGGGTACAACCTGAGGCTTGAAATGTATCTGCACCCCCCAGACCCTGCATAAAAACAGACCAAGAGTGCACATTAAATAAGTATTTGTTTAACAGCTCCAGTTTTAAAACAGTCCCATCTTAAATGGTAAAAATAAAAAAAAAAATTTTTTTGCATGCTTAGAGGTCTAAACCCTTGGGTAATACAAATGCTTCATTTGTCAAAGGTTTTACTATAATATATGTACATTTTTTTTCTCCACTGCAAGTCCCTGCTGGTCCCTCTGCCACCAAGATTCAATAAGGTGGATTTAATTCTTTTTCTACATAAACTTTTTCTGGTGAGAGCCCAGCCAGTTATGTTGCCCTTTGACAAATTCAGAATAATTTTGAGATGGCTTTGACTTTTTTTTTTTTGCTTGCTTGCTTGTGGCCAGAGAAAAACCCACATCGTGTTTCAAGCTATAATTTTCAGGTTTTCTCTTAAAAAAAGATGCTGGGCATCAAGGGCTGGAAAGGATAGACAGGAAAACAGACCTAAAAACCAGAGCTCTGTTATGGTTTCTGAAGGTCTGTCCTCTTACCAGTACAGTTGGTCCCGAAAAAACATCTCCTGCCCATTCCCTCTCGTTTGTCCAGTTCTGAGACAACTGGATAATCTGGAATTTGTCCAGGAACTCTGAGTCCAGACGGGACCTTATGGAAATGCAACACCTTCTTCTTCCCATGCTCACCCCATCACCCTGTCTTGGTTTCCTGGACAGGAAATATACAAGATGAGCCTGGACCATCTTGTAGGACATGAAAGTAAGGAAGTTCTCAAAAAAAAAAAAAAGTATGTATGTCAAGGAGACGTAAGAGCCATCTGAAAGTGTTTACAATTGCCAAAACTGAAACAATTTGAGCAACAAAACAAAATAATTAGTATTGGATTATAACCCGAAGTATAAAATACATTGTTCATGTGTCCAAAGTGATATAAATAAATGATTGAATAAATAGTTAAATGGAGGTGAAGAGACAAACGTCCTGTGAAGAAGAATTCCAAATAATCTATGTAGATATTCTGTGCTCAGGAGGTGGAGCCTAACTCCCCACTTCTTAAGTGTGGGTTGCATATAGTTACTTTTTTCCAAGGAGTATGGTATGGAAAAGAGGTGAAAATAGAGCAACTTCAGTGGAGAGACTTGATAAACGCTACCTCAGCAGGTGACTTAGGTTAACATCAGTAGTGATAAGTCGTCACAGTACACCTCCTTGACATGTTATGACAAGCATGTCACTGTCTCTTTATGGTTTTCCTCCCTCAAACCCATAATCTGAGTTTAGTCATGAGCAAAGCATAAGACATTTCAACTGAGGGCCATTCTGCAAAATACCTGGCCAGCACTGCTCAAAACTGTTAAAGTCATCGAAGAACAAGGACAGTGAAGAACTCGCAGCCCAGAGGAACCTAAGGAAACATGATGACTACATTTACTGTGGTCCCGGGATGAGATTCTGGCACAGGAAAAGGACAGGAGGTAAAAACGAAGGAAACCTGAATGAACCGGAGCCTTAGTGATCAATATTTGTTCATTAATTATACCAAATATATTACACCAACAGGAGGTGTTAATACAGTAACAGGGGCCTTTGGGACATGTGGGAGCTCTCTGTGCTATCTTTGCTGTATTTCTGGAAATCTAAAACTGTTCTGCAATAAGAAGATTATTGGGAAAAAAGATATTGTTCAGCAATGACCAAGGGCTGGAGGCTGCTGCCGCCTCTGCTGCCACCAGTGTGTGGGGAGCAGCAGCAGCTGGGGCGGGGGCGGGGGTAGGGACACCGAGTCGCGGCCCTAGTACAGCAGGGGCATATCAGTTGCCTAGAGTCCCCTGTGCCTGAACACCTCAGGCTCTGGGCAGGGGCTCTTGAGGTGGGCTGAGCTGCTGCCACCCCCATCTGCACTGTGCCCCCCGGGCTCAGACAGCCAGGCTGGGGTCTCTCCAGGCACTGGACTGGCTCCTCTCAGGCCAAGCCCTCTTAGCTGAGTTAGGCTCTGGGTCTTTCTCGGTCTTGGGCTTCCTTCAAAATCAGAATGGAGGCCAGAGGATGGAGAGCACCCCTGGCCTGGGCATTTTCTCAGTACCCAAGCCATGTCTGGGCTGTAGCAACCAGGAGACCCCTTTTGGTGCCACCTCTCCAGCTGGGAGGGACTAGCTCATTCCTGGTGTCTCATTTTCCTCCCATTCAAGAACAAATTTCTTTTCCCTCCCCATTGGAAATCCTGTTCCAGAAGTCCAAAACACCCATCTGTGTGTCCTTCCCAGCTCCTGGAACACCTTACAAGTATTATCTACTTATCAGGGCTGGCAATCGCTCATTCTTGACTTGACTTTTATCCCCTTTGGGAGACAAATGCTGTCCCCTTAATACCCTCTTACCTGACACTTCATGCCCAGAACCTCATTCATTTGGATCACCAGCTCCCTGACCGTATCTGTGTGACCTCCCCCATGCATCTGAGTTCCAGTTTCCTCTGGGCTCCGATCTCCAGCTCCCAGCTATCCAGTCAGTCCCACCCCTGGGTGGGAGTGACCAGGGAGCTCTGGCCCAGGATCCCCCACCCAGGAAGGCCACCCCAAGGTAGCGAGGGAATTGGGCACCCAGTACGAACCTGATAACTAAGGAGTGGGTGCTCCACTCGCCTCACCCAAGAAGATGAAAAAATACAAAGAGCTCAGTGCCTCGACTGGCTTGTCTGGAGCCAGCTGGAGAAAGGGACCCAGGAAGGGCTCAGGCCACCACCACTTGCTTTGCCCCGAGCCCCCTGACTCAGACCCTGAATCTAGCTTTGAGGAGGAAGAGGAAATTCGGTGTAGTTGGAATTCGCTCTCGCTTTGTCAAGGGAGACTGTTTGCGATGCTGCAAGGTCTCTTATCCCCTCTGTGCTTTTGCCATCCTTGTGGCCTGTGTCCTGGCCTGCACTGGGAGCGCGGGTGCGGGTTGCTCTGAGGGAGGATCTGGGTGCCCTGAACGAAAAATTTAGAATATGGAATCTAATCAGAAAGTTCATTCCAAGAAACTTCCCAATTTGATGAAGGACTACATAGCAAACAAAAGCAACTTGAGAAGATTGAATCTGGAGAGCGGGGCTTGAACAGTCTGGATAAACATCACAGAAATGAATAAGCCAATTTCTTTGTTGAATTCTGCAGTAAGCCACCTCAAAACCAATGTTAGGTCAGTGGCAGACTTCATTAGCCTGCCTGCCACTGTAGAGGGACTTCAGAAGAGCACAGTTTCCATTGGCAATACTTTAAACCGTGTCCATCTTGCTGCGGAGGCAATACAGTACACTGTGGGGCGAATACAAGAAAGTCCTGGAGTTACTACAGAGTGACATGAATCAGCAGTCTCTGAAAGGCCAGAGGCAGCAACCGGATTATTCCATCACTTCCAGTTCCATCAGAACTTGACAACAAAACCCACAGTGAGAATTTCAAACAGGATATCCTGGACCTCTACAACTCTTAAGAGGGGGTAAACTGTGCCCTAGTAGGGTACCAGAGACAATGACTTTAAACTCGAGGGGATGAACGAGACAGTCAGTAATCTCACCCAGGGAGTCAACGTGGAAGAGATCTAGTTGCTACGAGCAAGGTGGAAAGCGAACGAGTGGTCCTTCAGCATCATAGGTGACAGAGCTGCCAGTCTGAAAAGAGAGTTTTTGCATCAGGCGACCAGCAGATCAGATAGAGTTAAAACCCGAAGAATAAAGAAAGAAGATACTTCAGGTTCTCAGGTTTCCATGCTGAGAGAGAAACTACAGCTGATCAGTGCTCTCACCAACAAACTGGAGAGCAACAGGCTTCCTGAGGCCACCCATGAGGAGCAAATACAGGGTTTCACATCAAAGCCATCAGCATGGCCCGAATTTCCTCAATCTCTTGAGGATTACATTGAGAAAGCTGCCCAGCTAAAACCTGTCTCCCGACTAGCAATTTCTAGCACCCAAGATCTTCAGGATTCATTCCATAAGACTGGCCAGAACATGGATGGGAAGCCAACCTACCAGGAACATTAGAACTCCTTAGGTCCTGAGATGCCAGCCCCAGAGAGTCTGAGAGCATTTGGTGCTCATTGAGATGGATGATACTCATTCCTGGCGCTAAGAGTAGCTCTCAGTGTCTAGCTTCACTGGGCAAATTTAGACACAGATATGTACCCCACACTCCCTAGTATCTACTTACCTAACAAAAATAACCCTTCTATTTACCTGTCAGTCCTCCAGTCCCCCAAACTACTGTAGCAGACGCATTGCCACCTTTTAACTTGTTTGGAAAAACTATATTAAATTTTTTTTTTTTTAAAGAAGACAGTTTTACTTATGATAGTCAGACATCTATGATTTCCTGAAACCAGCAAGATCTTAATTTTTAAATTGCCAGAATAAAAGGCAAGCTTCCTTTCTTTCTCTTTCCTTTTTCTGAGGGAAGGAGACCTTATCTTTTAGAACTGGAAAATGTGTATGTAGGGAGAATGAGCCACCTTTTATAGTTCACATAAATATACCTTAAATTAGCTATACTTGATGCAGACTCAGAAAATGCCTTTCCTTTCAAATATATACTTTTTCTGTTCATAAATATTTAGGATGAAAGAATTCTGCATATTTTGTGGGAAGTAGGAGGAATGGTTTGAAACAGATGTGAACAAATGACTTGTTATTAAAAATCGCTAATCTGATCTGGTAGTGGCTGAAACTAAGTCCGTGTCTCTCCTTCAGGTGTCTTCTTTAGGTGTTGCTGTGGGGTTCAGTCTGGTGGCTGGAAGAATGTATGTAGGAAGTGGACCCTCTGGGGACAGTGTAGCCCCCAGGCTCAGGAAAGTAAGATCCGGCTCTTTGTTTTTGTTTCATTAGCTAATCCCAGCCGGTGAACCAGAGAAGTCTGGTTGGTTGGTTGGTTGGTTGGTTTTTAAAAAGATTTTATTTATTTATTTTAAGAGAGAGGGGAAAGGAGGGAGAAGGGAGGAGAAAGAGAGGAAGAGAAACATCAATAGGTGCCTTTTGCACACCCCCAACTGGGAACCTGGCCTGCAACCCAGGCATGTGCCCTGACCAGGAATCGAACCGGAGACCTTTCCGTTTGTGGGACGGTGCCCAGAACACTTGAGCCACACCAGTCAGGGAAAATCGGAGAAGTTTTGATGGGGATTTTTCTCATTTTCAATCCTATTTCAGGGTTTATGAGCATAAAAAGTTACATAGTGGGGAGCTCCGTTTTCCTCCCTGAGTGAGCTAGATTATCTCCCCTCCCCACCCCAAATTCAAGTCTATCTTAAAGCTGTAGCTGATCCCACCTCTGATACTATCCCCATTCTGAGTGGCAAGGCTGACGTCCCTTGGCCACTCTCTCAGCCTGGCCTCCCAGGAGCTTTGGAGAAGGGCTATGCCTCTAATCCTGACCCAGGAAACTCCTTGATATTTTACCTGGCGGTTAACAAAGACCCTAATATATTCCTCTGGGGGGATAAGGCCAAAAGAGTTGTGAACATGGTAGATTTCTTTATAATTATCAGGTCAGAAGTAGCTAGAAGCTTTATGTCCAGAGGATGCCGAACAGCAGCCGACAGTTTTTGCAAAACTTAACTGTGCTGTAGGCCAAGTCAGGGAGGAACTAGAGAAGGTGCCCTGGCACTGGCTTCTTCAGTGGAGCTCGTTTTCATTTTAACTTTGTCGAAGTTGCCTGGCTAACCATGGATGCAGCTGGACACCCTTAACCATTGAAAGACTGGGTTTTTGTTGGGTTGTTTTTTCTTCATTATATGATATCCAGCTTGGTGTTGGCTAAGCTAGACTGTCTTTTTCTGGAAATATTAAAATTTAGTTAAAGCAAGATGAAGTATTTTCCTATGAATGTGTCTGCTTATCTCATTATGGCTTATGCTTCTCTCTCATTAAAAATTTTTTTCCTGGCCCATCTGAGCTATTTCACTTTCTTGGAAAGGTTAAAATACAGTATAAAATTAGGCTGGCACTTTAGGTAACTTGAAGATTACTCTTCTGGCTGACTTCCATGTCCCCTCTTTTAATATATACAGCCTGACTGATTTTATAACCACCAAATAGCATTCTAGCAATAAATTGAACTATACCTCTATATTTGTATATACTGTAGCATAAATAGTATGTCTATACCTGGAAGGTATATTTTTGTGAACTAATTTATATGAAATATACTTGAGGGTAATGTAGCTTGTCCTTTTTAGTTTCAAAATCTTATTCATAGGCAGAAGCTTTGAGGGCACCTTAACTCCGGGTTGGATGTACTTTTCCTTTGCATCAGATAACTGTCCATGGAGGACTCAGTTTTGTTTTTTAGTTTATCACTTGTTCTCACCTCAAGCCTGTCTGGCTAGCATCTTTCCTGAACAAGACATAGTACCATCCTCTCTCCCTACCAAATTTGGCATTGGTGTTCCTGCTACACTCTCAGGTTGTGAATACCCTTGTCACACTGCCTGGGGCAGCGCCTTATCTCCCAGGCAGAACTAGGGCATCTTGAACTCCTTTGTTCTAAGTTGAGCAGATTCATTGGCTTAAGGAGAGCCTCAGCAGCCTATTATTCGGTGTTAATTTGAGATTTTTATTTGTAAATTGTCTTCACTTCTCCAACCTGTGACTCGTATTCGCTGTAATTAAGCCTCACCTGCCACATCTCAGCTCTTACAGGAAGTCAAGTAGCCGTGGTGAGTTTGGTTTATATTTCAAATACTTTGACCCTTTCGCTCTGGTATCTCCCTAAGTTACTGCTGCTTTCCTAAGTTACCCAAAGCACTGTTTCCCGGTCCTTTTTTTCTTTTTTTCTTGTACCGTCTAGTGTAATGTTTATTTAAAGGGCCTCCCTATAAATCAGAGAGGCAAAACGGTTTTGTAGGAAGAAAAGAACTGAAAGAAGAGAGAACCTAGCTTAGGGATGACTACGGTGTCATCTCAAGGGCAGAGAGGGTCCCGGCATTAGGAATGCACCTGAAACAGCAAAGCTGAAGAATGGGCACTCTTCACCCTTCACCCGCTGGCTCTGCCCCTCCCATGGTGCTGCCTCCTTGTACATTGCTGGACAGAACACTGTCAGTGCCCCCGCTTGTCTTGCAAGTCACAGGAGAAGATTTTGACTGTGGGGCTCATACGCGGAACGATCTGCTGTTGAGTTGTTTTTAGTGACAGCTTTTGTTGGCCGCACACCTCATTGACTTGCTTACTGACATCAGATAGAGGCGGTCCTTTCTTTCATATCCAAACCGGAGTACATCTGGGTATTCCTGACACTTTATAGAGCACGTATTGTTTGTTATATGAATCTAACCTACCTTGTCTTTTTCTCCCATTAGAAATGCCAATCTGCTTTGCTTTAGTGGAGTTATTTGGGTCATATATGAACAGTTTTGGTTCTGTTTGGGGAGTGAATTTAAGGTTCATGACTTGATTTGAACTTTGCTTATTTCTTATGAGTAATGCAACCATTTTAATTTATCTAAATAAAACATATCCTTTTTCAAGAAAAAATATTGTCCCTATGTCACTGTCTCATAGGGTTGATATGAGGAGGTAGTGCATAAGAAGTTCTTTTGTAAAATCGTTTATTTTTAAATTAACAAAATTAATTGCAGTTGACATGCAGTATTATATTAGTTTCAGGTGTACAATATAGTGAAGAGACATTTATATAACTTACAAAGTGATTAACCTAATAAATTTGGTAGCTTGACACCATACATAGTTATAACAATATTATTGACTATATTCCCTATGCTGTACTTTACATCCCAAGGACTTTTTTTAATCTGGCAACCTGTACATCTTAATCCCCTCCCCCTTTTCACCCAGTCTCCCACCCCTCCCCCCCAAATCTGGCACCCATGCTATAAAACCCAGCAATTTCACTTCTGGGTATTTATCCAAAGAAATGCAAAACAATAATTTGGGAGGATACGTGCACCTCTCTGTTCATTGCAACATTATTTACAATAGCCAAGATATGGAAGCAACTCAAGTGCTCATCAATAGACAGCAGATAAGGAAGACGTGGTATCAATACATTTATATGTTAACCCTGAGGGGGGGAAAAAAAGACACCTACTAAGAAGGGCTCTTCATGGCTAACTGGGCTCACATTTTTAAAAACAGAGCCTAGCAGCCATTTCTGCACGGGGGCCTCTCATGCAAACTGCACTTCACAGAGAAGCCACAATGAATGGCCTGCCTGCACAATTTCTCCTGGCCGCGACAGCCCTTATAAAGGAGTTCCTGGAATCCTTTTTCAACCAACAGGACTAAGGCTTTCCCCATCCAATCAGAGCTCTGCAGCTCTGACCAATTAGAGTGTCTCTATCTGACCAATCGAGATGATGTCTTTTGGACCAATCAGACTGTGAGGATTTAGAGTCCTTATTTACATGAGGAAGGACCAGTCAGGGATCAGGGGCTGGCGACTTCCATATAAGCAACTTTTCCTCAGTCAGGGATCAGGGGCTGGCGACTTCCATATAAGCAACTTTTCCTCAGCGCTACAAGCACACTTTCCCTTCCTGCTAATGACGGTCTTTCCCTATCTGAGCCGAAACACTGAAGGTGTCTTGCCAAAGCGAAGCAGAGCAGACCAGTGCATCACAAAGCAGACCAAGACGGAGGAGAGCAGAGCTTTCTACACGGATAGGAGTGTAATCCCCAGGGCCACCTCACAGCCATACTGTATCATCATTGAGCTGGTTTGCACTGAATAAAATTTCCTTCTTCGCAGCACTCCAAATTGGGGATCCCAGTTGGTGTTGAATTGGCACCAATGACCATCAGTTGACATATGCAACGGAGTATTACTCTGCAATAAAAATGAGTGAAATATTAAACATTTGCAACAACATGGATGGACCTAGCGGGCATCATGCTAAGTGAAATAAGCCATACAGAGAAAGACAAATACCATATGATTTCTTTTATATGTGAAATTTTAAACAAAATAAATGAACAAACAAAACAGAAACAAAGTTATAGATACAAAGTTGTTCTTTATCAAGTGATTGACACATAATAAATGCTCCACAAAACAATAGTATTTCACTGTCTTGTTCCTTTCTGTGCTATTCTTCCTTGTGGTATATCTGGAAAGACTTACTATTGTTGCCTTTTTTTCCAAGATGAGCCAAATTGGCCTAGTTTCTGATAGTTATTTGACTCTTCTGCAATGAGAACCCTGGGGCATCATCCCAGTGTTTGTAATTGACCATTTTTACCTTAACTGACCCTATCTGAATTGCATTCATTTCATTCCTCTGTTGACTAAGATATATCACACTGTAATGATACTTATGTGGTGGTTACCTTGGTGTAAGTCTGCCAGATGCTTTCAATTAGAGTAACTGAATCTTTCTTTGAAAAAAAAAAATCATTAAATTACACGAGACCCCTCTTTTCTCTTAGGAAGCAGAGCACAGGAATGCCATCAACTTTTTGTTTGCTGACGGAGGGTCTTGACAGAATGCAGCATTACAGAACATCAACTTCTTATTCATTTCTAAGCTTCAGACTGAGTTGCAAAATTATGATGTGGCAAAGAAAGTCTTCTTGTGACATTGGGTAGGAAGTACCTTTCTACAGAGATGAGGTGAGCTTAAGGTGTGTCTAGAAGAGAAATGTTTCTGCTGAGAACAAGACATTGTTGGGTCCTGCTGGATTCCCTTTATGGTCATGACATGCCAAAGAATATATACATATTCAAATCTATCTATTTAGCTATTTATCTCAATTGGCAAGGGCAGGATTTGCAAGTTATAACCCTGATCTTATTCACTCTTCACTCACCTTACTATTCTATTTTCTTGGATGCCAGCCTGGGCTTACATCCCATCTACACTTTGATTTCCCCTCCTTAGCTGGATATATTTGTGGAAACTTCACAGAGAAATTGCCCATCTTCCTGTTCAGTGAAATGAAAATAACATTTAAAAACCTAGTCACAAATGTCTGTTTAATAATTCTCGATTGCTGCCCTGAGACTGGTTTCAATATTTCTGAATATTCAATGCCTGGAAGCTAGTGCAAAATGACCATCTAAAACTGCCAGAAATTTGCTTCCTGTGGTTCTGAATGTGAAAGCAGGAACGTTGGGGCAGCCTCGTCTCATCCTTTGTGAAGGATCACTTTGGTGAGCCATCTCCATCATGCCAACTTACATTAAATAACTACTCGCTGCCCTTGAGGTAGCTCAGGACTTGGGAGAATCATCCAAAAGCAAATACTTTATAATGGAATATTAAATGTTGTGTTTAATAATATAAAAGTCTGTCCCAAGTGGTGAAGAACATCTCTACAGATTTTTTTTTTTTCTTTAATGAAATGTTTAGCATTTCCCCTGACTAGCCTGGAAATAGCCTAGTCGGTGGGGTCTGGAACTGAGGGAGCAAAGAGGTGGGAGAAAGGGCTCCCACTGGCTGATGGGCAGAGGAGGTGTCAACTCTGTATCTAGATAGGCTAGTGGTTGGAATCTAGTTCCAGAAAAAAAGACATTAGTTAATTAGCTTATGACTATCCTTAAGCAGCCTTTATACACTACTAAAGAAATTTGCTGTTTCAAATATCTGTTGAAGCTCTGTAGAAAACATACAGGTAATGCCTTTTCTGTCTGACAAAATCCTCTGGCCTTGCCTTATAGCCCCTATGGGTAGCCTCCATTTTGATCAGTTCCGGGCAACAATCACACTAGTCAGAAGCCTACCTTGCAAATGGCAGTAATCCCAAAGCATACTAGCTTATTTAGAAAGGGGCTTCCTTGTCAACTCTGCTTCTCTTCCGTTGCCCTTATTTCTTCACAATAAAAAAAGGTTTTGTCCATGTGGCAGATTCGCACTCACTTGACTTCATAGCCTCCTAGCTCCTGGACACCAAAGGTTCCAAATAGAAAAATTCAGGGAAGAACTCTGATTGGCCCAGCCTAGATCACACACTCACTTCTGACCCAATCACTGTGAGAAGAAGGAGGTGCTGTGATTGGTCTGATTCGGGCCACGTGCTCACTTCTGTGGCCAAAAGGGTGAGACACTGGCCTGATTTCCAACAGCCAGCTCACTTTGCCCACAGACATGGCAGGTTGCACGTGCCGAGGAGTTTCTGTCTCCCAGCCAGCCCTCAACCAATGACTAGTAGGAGTTAGAGTATCAATACTAAGGTGCTCCCTTCCCCTGGGGTGACAGAATTCTGCGACATGCATTCCGCACCAACGTACCAGAATTCCAGAGTGAAATTAAACTCCAGTTCACCACAGTGGCCTCTTGGTTGTCGTCGCACTCACTCCTTATCTGCTGCTTTCTCTCCCCTGGTCCACTCCCCCCACCCCTTTTCCAGTGTTTCTTGAGATCACCTTCCCTTTATGCTTGCTTGCCTGCCCTTGAGTCCTCATCTCAGTGACTTCTTCTGGGGAAACCCAGACTAAGGCGGTTACCATGGACTGGCAGCTTGTCTCATGACTCAGATGGGGATGAAGCAGTGTGCCAAAGGAAGTGATGGTTCTGAACACACAAAAACAGTAGCTGGCCATTAGAAAAATACATCGTGAGAAAAAGCACATAACAGCAAACCGTGAGAACTTACAGTAAGCCACTTCCAAGCGGACCTACATTTGGGCACAAAACATGTCTTGCCTGATGTACCTGGGGGAAGCAGTCAGATGCCCCAGCCGATTGCTCTGGAGAGAAAAATGTCGGAGGGTCTTGGGATCCCAGGCATAGCGAAAGCTGTACCTTATGCAAGACCTGTTCCACCATTGCTTCACCAACCTTCAGGCTCCCCTACTCCAGCTGAGTCTCAACCAAAAAGCTACCGTGGGAGAAGGCTATGCCTGCCTTCTCAGATTGCTGGCCAGAGGCTGGACACTTGGCTCGTGTTTGGTGACATTTCCATTAGACAGTTGGGCTTGTGTGACGGCCCATGCATGTGCAGCGCTAAAAATACTCTCCTTATCTCTGTGTCTCAGCTGTGGAATCCCTGCCTCTTTCCGTTTAGGTTTGTTGGTCTCTAAAGCCCAGCTATTCCATGCATGTCATGGGTCCAGTTGTCTAGAAGCAGCTCTTAAGAGAGAGGTTCAGGGCATGAGACGTGAGGGAGTGCCCTTCAGGTAACACACACACACACACACACACACACACACACACACACACAGACACCTCTAAGGTTGTGGGGAAAACAAAACATCAAAGATAAAGGAGCCACACATAAGGATCTCAGTCTCGGATAAAGCCCAGGTTGAGGCTAACTACAGTCCTTGGACCAAATCCAACTACCACCTATGTTTCTAAATAAAGTTTTATTGGCCTACAGCCACGCCCATCATTTACATAATGTTTATTCTGCGTTCTTACTACAAGGGCAGAGTTGAGTGGTTATAACAGACTGTTGTAACTGGATGGCAAAGCCTACACTATTTACAATCTGGCCCTTTACAGAAAAAGATGCCAATCCCTGCTCTAAACTTGTCCCAGTCCCAGGGAGTTCTGTGGTATCCATTGCTCCATAATTCGTCCCTATCTTGAGGCAAAGGGCTGGTCTTCCTACCTCAGTGTCAGCCAGACCTTGGTGGCTGACCACCCCTGGCGGTGAGGGTGAGGCGCATTAAATACTCTAAGCCTTGGGCGGTGGCCCCCATCAGGCTAGAGAACGATTCTCTGGATACTAGGAGCAGCTATGAGCTGTTCCCAGAAGCTGGGAAATGGGCACATGTGCTGCGAATCTTTCAAGGCCCCACTAGCATGCAGTGCCAAGTTTATTGGGATTTGTACACGTGCTCCATGAAGTTGGAGGGAACCCACATTTCCTGCCTGCAACAGAGCCATGATTATGCTGCCTAGACCCCTGTCTCCTAATTTCAGCCTTGCCTCCGTCCTGTTGCGATCAGGGTGAAGATGGAAACCCTTAACAGGGACTGCTGGGGCCGGCCTGTCTCTCCAGCCCCGGCGTGTCCCATCTCCTTCACACTCTGTTCTCCAGCCATGCCTGGCTAAAGGCCAGGGAGTGTTTCTTCCTCTCGGGGAATGCGCTCTTTTCTCCAGCTCCCCCGGGGCTCCTATCCATGCTGTTTCCTCTGCCTGCAGTAGCCTCCACAGCGCCTCCTACCTTCCGCTGCACCTAACTGACATCTGTACCCCCAGGTCTGAACTCCGGAGATTCACTGCCTCAGAGACACCTTCTCAAAACTCTCGCCCCACAAATCTCATTTTCCAAAAGTAGCCAATATTCCGTTTTTGTGTCTTTGACATATGTTTTTTTGTCTTTGCAAACCATAGCACACAAAAATATGCATAGATTTTCTTTTCTTTTAAAAACATACTGTACTGTTTTCTTTGCTTTGACATTTTCTTTTTTCCTCTTAACATAAAACCATAAGAAACTATGCACTTTGACATGGGTAGAGTTAACGGATTTTTAACTCATTTTTTCCAATGAATGAATAATATTCCATCATATGTATGTATATGTTATATACATAATGTGGGTGTACAATAATTTCTTTAAGAATTTTGTGAGAACGGATTACGTTCTAGTTCCTAATTTGGGTGGTGGGTTAATAACTTACATATATGTGCACGTATATTTGGTATATATCAATTATTACATAACTAAAATTGAAACAGTGAATGAGAATAAGAGAATGAACATGCTCAAAAGTAGTAAAATTAAAAAAATGAACGTTAAAATTTAAAACAGAATTCCCATATTGATAGGGGTTCGGATTGTTTCTCTCTGTGTGTATTCTCACTTTACAAACAGTGATGCACAGAACATCTCTGAACAAATATCCTTATATTATGATGCTTATGTTCCTGAAGGCTCAGTCCCTAGAATGGTATTATTTGGTCAACATGCACGAGCACTTTAAATTTCAACACCCACTCCCCGATTCCCTTCTGCAAATACAGCAAATCACATGGGCACCATTGGCTTTTGAGGCTGCCCAATATCTTTGCCCGTGTTGGTGTCTTTCAACCTTTTTTAATTTTTACCAATCTCTTGGCAAAGGAATAGCCTCTCGTTGTTGCCCTGACTTGCGTCTCCTTGGCTATTACTGAAGTTGCTTATCTTTTTATTCATATATTGCTTTGATAACTGAAATAGCCCCTTACAATGATAGGACCTTGTGTTAATTTAGGGGGGAGGTGGAGCCTTTCTGGCACATTCTTTGCCTTTACCCATCTGTCCGCACCTGCTGCTCTCCGGTGAAGACTGTGCTCAGCTCTTCCTGAGCTGTCCGCTCGTCCTCTGCTGTTCTGTCTCCCGCGTCCCCGAAGGCCTGGGAGTCTTGGTCTCAATGAGTACGGCGATGTGGTGGGGGTGGGCGGAAGGATCTGCACTGCCTGTGACCCCTCCCTCTGTCTCTTCACTTCCAGACCCTACCCAGATGAACAACGCCGTGCCCACCTCCCCTTTGCTGCAGCAGATGGGCCATCCGCATTCCTACCCCAACCTGGGCCAGATCTCCAACCCCTACGAACAGCAGCCCCCGGGCAAAGAGCTCAACAAGTACGCCTCCTTGAAGGCCGTCGGTAAGTGCCGGTTGGTTTCTCCTCTCCCTCCTCTACTTTTGCGTTCCTTCCGGATCTCTCTCTCTCCAGCTTTTTTCTACTCCCTTTTCTATCTTTCCAGTTTCTCTCTTTCTTTGTCTCTCAAAATCTGTCTCTTGCTTCATTTCTCTTTTTTCTGTCTCTTTTTCTCTTTATTTATCTATCTGTCATTCTGCCTATCTATATATTCGAGGTATCTACCTGGGATACGGTTTACTAAGGACCAGGTCAAGACCTATCTTGCTGTGTGGGGCAGGATGGCGGCCAAGGGGACGTGTCGGGACTATTTCCGGAGGAGGAGGATCTGTATGCTCCGTTGTTCCCACTGACACTGTAGCCTCTTCATCATCCACCATCTGCCTCACTGAACCCTCAGGGAATCTAGACATAGGATCCGGGACACTGAGTCTCCGAATGCCTTGCCCTTTAGTGGGTAGCGCTGATTATCCACACAGTCATCCGATCTCTGAGAAGTGGATAAGCGTGACATTCCTATCTCAGGAAGCTTCTGCTCTTCGGGATGTCAATATTTACAGGCGCAGACAGCTATGACCAACTGAGCTCTCACCAAGCGTAAGACTTGCATGGGGCCTTTTATACACTGTCTCATTCTCACCACGATCCAAAGAGGAAGGCACAATTATTGCTCCAATTTTCAGAGTAGGAAACTAAGGCTCAAGGAGGCTACTTTAATTTGCCCCAAATCAAGCTGCCTGTGGGTGACAGAGCTGAGACTTGACCCTGTGTTTTTATTACCCTGGAGCCTATGCTCCTGCCACTAGCCTCCCACAGCCCTGGTCCTCCTTCAATCCTTTCCCCCAACTCGTGCATGAGGGAGTGTGTCAGTGAGGCGGGACCAACATGAAGAACTCGTAGCAGAGTTCTTTTTAAAAAAACAAATTTTATTTATTTATTTTTAGAGAGAGGAGAAGGGAGGGAGAAAGAGAAGGAGAGAGAGAGACATCGATGTGTGGTTGCCTCTCACGCGCCCCTCCTGGGGACCTGGCCCATGACCCAGGCATGTGCCCTCACTGGAAATTGAACCAACGACCCTTTGGTTTGCAGGCTGGCACTCAATCCACTGAGCCACACCAGCCGGGGCCCATAGCAGAGTTCTATTGGATGAAAGCAACAGCCACAGCTAAGCCAGGCTTTGGGTAAACACAAGACCCACAGACCATGTGCTTTCTTTTAGTGTCAGCTTCTCATCCTCTTCCCCCGCTGCCAAGTCCCTCATTAGAGATGCTGCAGTAGACACTAGCTGACCGATTCCAGTGTGAAATATCTTAATTCCGTTATACACTTGCACCAGACACCAAAGCAGAGACACTGTCACATGCCTATGATGCCTGCGGTTGCCATGGTCTACAAACATCAGACTCGCAAAACAACCATATTGGTGCCCAGCAGAGAGCCTGGCACATACTAGGAGCTTAGTAAGTGTTTGAACCAGAACTCTATCTTTAGGAATTTATGTTCCCGGATCTCCTAGGACTTCCAGATGGAACCACTCAAAGAGAGGTGAGCCAAATTTATAATACCAAGGATGCAGGTTGTACCGACTGACACAGGCTTTTCTAAGTCTGAAGCTTCATAAGACCTTACACACCAATCCCCTATATTTCATGTTGAATTTCTACACCCAACTCAACCCTCATCTACACCCCATGACCACAGATCCCTCTATTCTATATTGCATGTTTGCACAGCATATGCATCGTAAGCATGTTCAAATAGACTCAAATATTACTAGGAAGGGATGAGGGCTGTTGCCTAGGAGAGAAAGAGTCTGGGCATCTGTGCCGATGTAACTGTGGAAGCTTCACGCACTATTTGGTGGCCGCCTTCCTTTCTGAGCCTTCCATTTGGGTAATAAATAATACCTGCTCTTATATTTGATTCTTCTTTTGGCACTAAAAACATCAACCCAGATGTCTTTTTCTTTTTGAACTGGTCACATTACCTTAAAAAACTCATTTGTTCAACTTAGGCCCATGTCTCCTCCACCCCCCACCCCCCCAAAAAACCTCAGTGTCTCTTGGGGTAAATAATGGATGGATATCAGCACAGAGCTCTTTGATTTCAGAGTTCAGGATTTATGCAGGGCCCCTGTGCAGAGCAAATGTCTGCAGTGCATTTGGAATTAAATTTGCAGTATGAAAATTTGACACTCTCTGAGTAACCCTTTCTTCCAAAAATGAACTGAAATGTATGTTGAATGAATGAATGAATGAACTTGTCTTTGACAAGAATCGAAGAAGGAAGGAAGCAGAACCTCTTTATCTTCTAAAAACTGTAAAGGATCTCACTTGGTGAACACTCCCCAATCCTGGGTATGGTTGATGTGACCCTCTTCTTCTCCATCCTCTTTTTCTGACTATTGTGGGAGTTCACAGTCCTTACCTGAGTCGCAGATGGTCTTGTGAATCTCCAGTGAGTGGAGGACCAGTGCGGAGCTGACTGAGGGACTGCCTGACTCGATGGGTTACCCAGAAGTCCAGCATCTGCCTGCACAAATGACATGCAAATCCTATAATGAATGTTCCTTCAAGGGTTCTTTATTAAGTCACAATGTGACCACGGTGTGAATGATGAAATGCATTTCATTAATGAAATCATTACTACCCAGGAGAGAAGTTGTATAAAAAATGGTTTGCTGTTGAAAGCTCGGTAACCTCTGATAACCAGACTCATTTTCTACAAATTTAAATTCATTAAATAAGAGGAGGCTGAGGCTTGGACAGCTTTTAGAGTTAACTGCCAAGTCTAAAAATACCTTGAAAGTAAATTTCTGTTGGTGGCTTTAATATCCAGAACCTCAGGTGGGTTTGAGGTTGTCACTGAAACCCTATGACCCAAGTTTCTTAATTTGAAAAGTGAGGACGCCGAATTCTATGGTCTCCAAGCTCCCTCCGCTCTAATTTTAAAATTAGAAAATTAAGTAATTCCACTCACTCTAGTTATTAGAATACCTGTGGGCTTTTAAATCGTCCCACTCATTACCTTCCAACCCTGGGGAGAAGAGGGTAGTTAACTGTTGGTTGTTCCTTTTATTTAATTTTAATTTTTTGTTTGCTTGTTGAAGTCACATTCATTCATGTTCAAAGAGAGCTCTTTTCTCTCTACAATTCAGGGATTTGGGCGTGTAACATCTGCTTATGCACAGCCCGTAACTACAGAATCATCTCTGTTTCCAAGGACTTCGCTGCCCAGTTATCAGTAAAAGATTAACAAACACTAGGTCCAGAGGCTAAACCTCTTTGGACTCTGTACGGGAATGAATGATGAGATTGATTTATCATTTGTTCAGTTCATTCATTCATACAGTCAATCAATAATTTATTCAATCCCCAAACATTTAATGTGGCATCTCTTTATCGTAGGTCTCACTGAGGCATGAACCAAGTCAGCCCCTTTCATCACTGTATCCCCAGCATCTAGCACCATGTGGGGAACTTGATAAGTGACCCCAATACATACTTGTAAAATCAGTGAGTAATACCATGTGATAGGCACCACATCAAATCAGGTGCATGAGGTGATCAGATAGGTGGCAGAACGTCACGAGGCCTCTGCAACTGGTCGGGACTGAGTTTAAGATCTAGTTCAGGCATTTTCAAGTAATTCAAGAAATTACTTAACCTCCTCAGGTCTCAGTTTTCCCATCTGCACATTGGAGACAATAAAAATACACAACTAGTGGTTTGTTGGAAAGATTTAATGATATAGTGCACAGAAGGCACTTGACCTGGTCTGTAGTCAATCCTCAGTAAATTCTGCCACACATAGTTAATTCTCTAGACCAGAGTTGTTTCTTGCACATATTTTTCCTTGAATCTCCAAGATAAAGTGGTGACTTGATTAACATACAATTGCCCAGATCACTCTTTGAAGGAAATAGTTAGATCCGTATCTTTCACTCCAGTTGGAAGAGAAAGGCATACATGAAAGCAGACTCACTTCGGGAATCTCATAAAGTGAACAGGCGAGTAAGCCAGCAGCACAGGACTGTTCCAAGGACCAGCAAAGAGGCAACCTAAATCCCTTCATGCCCCCCATCTGTCTCCCGGACAACAAGGACCCCTGCCCAGATGAATGGCTATAGTCTATCAAAGAAAGATTCTGTTTCACTCAGTTAAACCTCTGTACTGAGTCAGAAGTGTGGGTTCAAACATTTTAGAAATATTTTCCCCCAAAATTGAAGTTGAGAAGTGTTTCTTGTGATAGACGGAGCCAAAATGTCACCTAAAATTTTAGTTAAGCACATGACTCCTTTGACCTGAGCCCCCAACATGAGGGGTGGCTAGAAAGTAAAGACCCACTTTATGGTTCCTCATAGATCAGCGTTTACAAGACAGGGGTGTTTGTCAAAATATCCCTATGCATCACCTGATAGTTCAGAGAGGGGCGAATCCTGCCTCCAGAACTGGAGAAAGACCACTTTTTTTTTTTAATAATTCCTGATGGGTTTTGCAAACAGAAAATTGCTCCCACATTGGCATTTATCTCCCATTGGCCCCAAGTCTAGGTTTTCCTCTAGGGATCTGAGAGTTTAAATCCTTGGCTGCCAAAGGGTCCTGAGGACGGGCCCTTCGGATGCCTCACTGCGACTTTGGTTACCTAGTAAGAGAGTCGGGATATGCCAGCATGCTTGATAAATGCTGTGGGATCTTTGTTTTTAATTGAAAATTATAATAAGAAAATATTTTCTTTTTTACTGTTTGACAGATGACAGATTATTTTTGCAGGACCTGTGTTACATTTTCCAATAGCACTTTTTAAAACCACAGCGACAGAGCACTGAGACGTGGTGGGAATTCCTCCTTCGCTCGCCTTGGTGGTGTGAAAACCCTAAATGATGCATAGGGACCTCGACCATGAATTGACCTCTGCCAGTTATTTTTTACTTTAAGATATGGCAGAAAAGGAGCTAGTATCACTGAACTCCCAAACAGTGCACCCGTGTGTCAGTCCCAGCGTTTTGCAGATGGGGAAAGTGAGGCTCCGTGTAGTCCAGTAAGTTTCCCAGAGTCACACATTTAGTGGCACTTATGGCAGAGACAAGAGCCATATTCAGGACTCCTTTATTCAGAACCCTATAGTCTTTCCACAAAATGATGCTGCCTTCCAGAGAGCAATGTATGGCATCGAAAGGACATAACCAAAAAAGAAAAGGAAAGAAAAAGAAAAAAACAGAAGAGGCCCATTTTCGTCTTTCTGTAAGGGAGGACTTAGTAAGGTATTAGCTGCTTTTCATTGTTTGATGGCAAACATTTTCCTATGAGGCTGCGTATAATTGAGATATAACATACTTAAAGTATACTCTAGTCGAAGTATAATTTACACATAGTGAAAGTATGCAGATCATAATTTCATAATTTTACAATAGCGTGACTACTGAAACATACATACACTAGGGTAACCAACATCCCAGTAAAGGATAAGAAATATTTTCACCTCTCAGAAAGTTCCCTCACGTCCCCTTCTTCTCAAAGCCTTGGGCCCTTCCCTTTTTTGGTAGGAATTTAATTTGTCACCCCCAAAATACTTATCTAATACTAGTGCCACCGAGTGCACAGTGAAACCTTAACTGTATGTTTGATAGCCTGTGTGCCGTCTGATTAAAAGTGCCCTTATTAGCAATGGATTTATGAAATAAAACTTGTCATTGCCTTGCTGGAGCTAAGCCCTGGCTTAGGTAGTGGGGACAGGGGTGACTACAGCGTGGCTTCTGCCTTCAAGGCACACTGATGGATTTGAATTGGGGGTGAGATGGCTTCTTTGAGGTCAGTGACTCAGTGATGGTCAGTCTTGTGTCCACCCACGCAGGAAGATATGGGACCACATAACTATTTCCAGATGTCAATGACACCGGCTCAGAGGAAGAAGAGACATGAAGTCATCTCAGGCGGGTCCCACTTAATTTTAACTTCGTTGCTCTTTTTCTGTCACTCCAATTTCCCCTCTGCTGTGAGTGATGAGGGTGTAGAGTTCATATCCACAGGGGGAATGTGGCAATTTGAGTGCCCTTTGGCACGCCTGAGAGGCCAACCGGAAATGTTTAAATGGGGCCAGATTTGTGCGCTGTAATCATTCAGATTACAGACTGTTCCCTGCGTCTACTCTCAGCTGGCAGCCTGATGTATCTCTGGAAACTATGCAGAAATGTTGAGAACTTGGGTCTTTGCAGGTAGATTCCTAAGACAGAAAAGGGGAGTCGGTGGTGCACGCTCATTGGTCAGACCTGCAGCCACTGGGCAGAAGTTGCTGCAAAGACAAGCGGGCAGGTTTGCCCGACTTTGAGTAAAACCCAATCTTACAGAGAAAGCCTACCAAGGACAAGCAAAGGGTGGGCAGCCATAGTCATCTTTTACTTTATGAAAATGGTCCCCATGGGGTTCTGCTAATAGTGTGAGAGTCCCCCAGAGCGCATTCAGAACCTCTGAAATGGAATTCAATTTGGAGAAACTGATTTATAAGCAAAATTATAGGCATTACAGGATTCTCAGATAACCAGCTTAGCTTTTAGGGGAATTTGTGCACCTTGGGGAAAGTGACACCTTGGAGAAACTTGAACGCATTCATTCATTCAACAATATTTTTCCAGCATGGCTGCCACCCAGCATTTAAAGTCGCAGTCAGCAGAGTCTGCCCCTACCTTGAAGTTGACGCTAATAATGCACCTCCCTGCCTTTTCAGGAGGGGGATTATGGGAAAACAGGATGAAAACTTATTTCTTTTCAACAGAGCGTTGTCATTAACCAGAGTCACCTCATGTAACTCAGATTTTTCTCTATTTCTTAGACAGTTGAGATTTAGAGGTAGTTGCTGCCTAAGAATTCTCTCTCCTTATATTACTGAAAACTTCTAGGCATTTTGCAGGGGGTTTCTTTTGACACTCTGCAGGCTTTGTCTTGAAACCGCTTCAAGGCCTTGCAGAAAGAGGTGCTTGCACAACTCGATTTGCACATTTGGTGTTTCTCCCTGTCCCCCGTGTTCCCCGGGGCCTACCCCCTTGGAGGGTCTAGCTGGGGGACTCCAGGGGCACTTGGGGGTGAGGGCACAGCAACACCGGGAAGCAAGGAACAGATCAGCATCTGTCGATTGTTATTTTTTAGGAAGTTCTGATGGTGACTGGGCAGTGGCGACACTTAAGTCACCAAAAGGTATCGTATGACTTTTTCTAGCTCCTTTGTACAGGTGTTGTCAGATTTGATATTCATCAGTGAAGGCACAGCCAGTCCTGGTATCTGTATATGACCCGGTGCACACGTGTGTCTGTGTTGGGTGGACCTGCAAGTCCGTCTAAGTTTCAGCATGTAGGTGTTGTATGTGTGTTTGTGTGTGTACGTGCATGTGTGTGTGTTAGTGGGGAGCCTGGTGGGCTCGGGGCCCACTGTTGAAGAATTTCTACTTTGCACTTCCCAATATATATTGCCTGAAGGAAAATGTTACTCCCAGAAATCATCCCAGAGAAGAACTCCAGCAAATGTTGCTTTTTCTCAGAAAGCTACACAGGGAAACTGGCAAAACACAAGGCAAATGAATGCAGAGAAAAAAACACGACTTCTGAGGGAGAGATAAACAGATAAACAGAGAGACAAACATTCCCAGGGTCTTGGGAATGATTAAGCTTTTGGGGAACGGAATGCTCTTTTCAACTTTCCTGAGGAAGCATCAAAAGTTAAGGAGCTGGTTGACTTGAGCCTATTAACTAGCTGAGCGAGCAGGAGGGAGCTCTAGCTCGTTACCTCCCTACTGTGCGCCAGAGTGCTGTGTTAACATTTAATTCTCTGATGACCCCGCGGCGTAGGTGTTGCATTCTCCTTTAGAGATGAGGACATGGGTGTCTGAGCGAGAATGCCTCACTTACCTAAAGTCACGGGATAAGTGGTAGAGCTGTAATTTGAACCTGCGTCTGTCTGTTGGACTATAATGCCTAAGTTATTTCCCACTGGGGTGTGATGCGAGCAGCTCTTTTCAGAACAGACCTGAGGCTTGTCTTTTCTTTTTTTCACTCCTGGTGCTTTGTTGGGTTGGTGGAGAGGAGGCTGTAGCAGACACAAGGAGGTGGGGGTAGAACTCTTCAGTGACCTTGAAGAGGGGAAGTTAGAAGACATTTCAGGGCTCTAGGCAGGATGCTGGCATGACCAGTTTTGCATTCTCAAAAGATAGTTCTGGTTTCCAAGTGGAGACTGGATTAGGAGAGGGTGGACTGGCATTGGTGACATCCACTGGGAGGCCCTCGCAGTCATCCAGGTGGGCAGTGACCGGAACCGGGGTGGGTAGAGGAAGGTGAGAAGAATGTAGAGTGAAGGGCTAATTAAGAAACTGTGGAATATAGTGAATTGAGTGCATGCGAGGTGGGGAGGAAGGAGCAGTGGACCCGGCAGGGGCTCATTCATTTGAGCCATTTGAGCATATACCTCTGCCTACCCTGGAGGGCTGTTAAAACCCAGATTCCTGGGCCGCACCAGAGATGCTGATTCACCCAGCCTTGGGCAGTGTCCCCGATGGGTTGAGTTGCTGACAGATTCTGAGGTGATACTGATGCTGCAGGTCTGGGGACCACAATTTGAAAATCACTGCAGTAGAGAAATTTTGTTTGGAAACTAAAACTATGTGATTCGGTCTCCCGATATCTTTCTGTGGGCTGAGGGTTCTAAAAAAGGGACTTTGACCAGGGCCCCAGAGGCTCAGAAACAGCCTGAGCCCTGAGGGGTGAGGGAGGAGGGAAGGGGGCTGCGCTGTATTCCTGTATTAGGGGACAGAGCTGTAGAACCAGATGTCTAATGAGAATCCCTTGACTACTCAGTTGTTGCCTTGAGAGAGGCAGATTTTTGGGTCTTGCATTAGATAATAACTGTCCACATGTCAATGTCCATTTTTAGAAATGCAAACAATTTGGAACATGACAAACCTACTAATTCGAGGCATAAACTTTTTTCCTTCCCCTCTGAAAAACAAAGCCATTATGATTCCCGTGACAGCATTTGGAAGCAGTCAGCATCCCTGCCCTTATATCAGCCCGTTGGCTGATGCATTTAGAAAATAGTTCAAGCCAGGTCAAAAGCAAGGTCTTGGAAGCTGTTTTTCTGCCCAAACGGGGCCAATTTCACCTGTCCTGCTAAATGCACCTTTGTTTATCCTGCCTGCTAGGGAAGAGAGAAGGGTTCCAGAAAGGGCAAGGCCAAGTTCCTCAGGGGTCACTGATCTTCCTCTAGCATGTAGACCCCAAGTCCTGAGTCTCCATGAGGCATGATAACAAGATTGGAGAGTTTGTACAGCTCTTGTCTCCCACCCTCCGCCACCTTCTTCAATGAGCGACATAAGCAGGGTGTGATGGGCTTAGCCTCAGCCACACTGGTGTTCAGCTCTGGCCCTGTCACTTGATATTCTTGTTCCCTTCAGCAAGTCACTTGCCCAATCTGAGCCCCTATTTTTTTTTTTTATCTATAAAATGGAGATAACACTGTGTAAGAATGAGATGAGACACTGTGTACCACACATGTCATAGTACCTGGCATATAGAAAGTATATATGCATGAAGGCCATCTCTGATATTATTACCATTGCTATCAGGAGAGCTAATGAAAGGCTCTGAAAAATCTTGTGGTAACGGAAACTCAAACTCTGTATAAACTGTCATTTTCCAAACACTTTTGATGTTTGACTTCTCTTCAAGAAAGCCAGCTAGTATCTTAACATTCAGTGGCAGGAATGTTGCTAGGAACCCACTTTGGAAACGGAATGAGCGAAGAAATGGGTAGTGTCACCTGGGGAGGCTGGATAACGAAGGGATAGCTGCAAACAAGAAAGGACAAGGTCCCTAAAGGTTCAAGTTTTCTGCTTTTACCCACATGGACTGTACGTCATTTTGGAGGTAACGCTATCAGCCAGGACAGGAAATGGCAAACAGATCATTACCAGCTTGCACTATTCTGGGATCACTCCTGAAGGTTTACTATGCAGGTCGCCCCCTAGTGGTCACCGATGTTGCTCCACCCATGCCCAACCCTGGGAACTCCTGTCATATGTGTTTAAAACCCAGAAGACACCACTACCTCAAGCCCAGCGGACTCTCTTAATTAATATAAAGGAACATCTTTCAAAATCTGTTTATTGTGCAAAATGAATCTTTGAACCTGACCTGTGCTTTAGTCTAGTGCTGCTGCATTGCAACACTGCACGTAGGGGAAACTGCCAGCGCGGTACCATGATTCAATCGCTCTGGCTCTGATTAGAATCGGGCTGTATGCAAGCCTCTCCCATGCTCAAAACATCCATTTCTACCATTTCCAAAGCAGAAGCAATGATAATAGCCACCCTCCATCGGGTCTGGGGGAGTAATTTTATGAGACAGTGCAGGCATTGCACTTCAATGAAGATAATAAAGAAAATACACTTCACTCAGCTTTTCTGCTTGTGCAGATGAAGGAACTGAGCCCCCTTGAGATAAATGATGTTGCTCAGAGTCACACAGGAAAATGACATCACACCCAGGACCAGGACTCTGACTTCAAAGAATGGCTTAAAGACTTGACCCAAAATGACTGGAAATGCTTGTTAGAAGTATTATAAACCTTAGGCCAGCCCAGTCTTAAGGAACTGGAGCCATTGGATGAGGGGTCTCCATACTTTTTTCATTCATTTTTAAAAATGCGCCTTCTGGATAATTTTATGTACACTGAAGTTTGCACCTACCTTTTCCTAAGACCCAATCCTAGATGCAAACATAATTTGCCCTTGAACACCAATTTTTACATGCCAGCATTCCTCCAACGATGATTTTTTTTTTTTTTTTTTTTTACTGTTTGCTGAAATAAAACTGTTTTCTTAGTTGGGGTTTGAGCGGGGGCTATCGCTGGAAGGTAAGGCATTGTAGGTGGACAGCCTTGCGCTGCTGCCTATTAGCTGTGGCCCAGTAATTTGGCAGCCAAATCGCTTCACATCTCTGGGCCTTGGTTTCCATCTGTCACATGGAAAAATGGTATTGCCTTGTCACCTATTTTAATGGGGCTTAAATGAGATAATGTTGGTGAAATGGCTAAAACAGTATCTAGTACATAGTAGGTACTCAATAAATCTTAGTTATTCCCTTTTTCTAAGAAAGATGATGTAGTTTAGTAATAAATGTTCATCCAAGAGATGCTACAGAAGGTACAAGTCAAAGAAAATGAGTAAATTAGGTTACAGTTCTGTGGGAGTGCAGAACTCTTGGGGAAGAACTCACCTAAAAGCAGCCTTAAAACATTATTTCATGAAATTCAGGCTTTTGAAATTTTCTGATTTGGGTTATTGGTTTGCCAGCGAGCAGTAGGACAGGTGGAGAATAAGAAGGTGATTTTTTAAAAACAAAAATCAAATCCTCCCAGCTCCTGAGTTCAGCCGCTTTTGAAAACCACACAGCAAGCACTGAAATTTTGATGAGCTTCCTTGGGAACCTATAGGGCATGAAGTGCGTCTGTGGAGGAGATCCTTTGCTTTGCAGAAAATTCCATTGCAGCAAGATTGCAACAGGCATTTGAGTGGTTTGAAAGTATGTCTCCCTGAGGCCAAGCCAGCTAGACCTCATTCATTTCAAACTTCCCCAACACCTTGCATGGTGCCCAAAGCACAGTGTAGACGCTCAATGTGTACTTTATTAGTGAATTAGTTAGTGAAGTTGGACATCCTGTTGTCTTTTCTGAAGAGGCACTGGAGTATAGCAGAAAAATCAACCAGCTAGAAGTCAGGAGAACTGTATTCTAGACCCAGCGCTGCTTCTACCCAACTGAGTGTCCTTGAACTACTGCTTCAGTTGCCTCCACTATAAAATGGAAGATTTGTGTCACTGATCTCAGTAACCCTCTCTTTCTCTGTACGTGAAAATCCCTTTGTACTGATTGGCTTGCCTTGTCATGTGCCCACCTCTGAACAAATTGTTGCGGCCAGGGCAATGATAGTCTTTTGGAGCCACTGGGGAATAGCTAGGGAGCAGGGGAGTAGAGGGGCTTTTCATCCAGACCACAGGGACCAGGAATGGCGGAGAGGTGGATTCCTACCTGAAAAATGGGGGCTCTTCCTGGAAATAGGCTGACTGAATGACTGGTATTCCTACCAGTTATTTCTTGCCACAATAGGGCTGTGTAACAAATGACCTCGAACCTCATGGCTTAAAACTTATTTAGCTCAGCATTTATTGAAATTAGGCATCTTTGTACCTACGATTTATGCTGATGTGGGAGGACCTTCTAGTCTCAGCTGAGTTCGCCCGTGTAGCTGAGAATTGGTTGGATATTGGCTGATCTAGACTGGTTTTAGCCGGAATGTCCAGGATGACCGGACTCTGCTCTAGGTGTTCTTTGTGTTCAGAGAGGGTAGCGCAGACACGTTCTCACGATGTGGAAGACAGCAACGCCAAACCAGCAAGCTCTTTTTCAAACATCTTCAGGTCATCTCTGCTTACATTCATTAGTCACATGGATGAATTCAGAATCCAGAGGTAGGGGAGCAAGATCCTCCTTTTGGAGGGTGAGTTTCAAAGTCACATAAAAAGAGTGTGGATACAGGGAAGGGTAAAGAGTGGAGGTCGTTCGTGCATTAATCTAACACAGGGTCTCAAATTTTAAAATTATCTGCTTGGAGATGGTCCTTTGCTACAGCAAACTGGAGGGAGGTACATAGGATTAAGGATCGTTAACCGTTCTTGCTTTGTTTAAAAAACCACCAATTGGATAAAATTTTACCAGCTGGGAAAATGTTCAGAGGACAAACCACACAGTGAGTTTCTGAAAAGAAATATCTCTATCTATGGAACAACAATGCAGGATGCATGCAAAGACAGTGGATGAATGCGCCTCCATCTGATCTCCCTATACAGAGGGCTCTGTGGTCAGCCACGGCTAGAGCATGAGATCATCCACCTTTGTTCAGCAGCCTCTCAGAAAGTGGCGACTGCAGAGCGGGACTGCCTAAGGGGAGAGACAAAGGGCTTGAGATTTCAGAGGCCTGTCAGCAGCAAGACATTGACAGAGGGCTCCCTGCAGCCACAACAGAAGGGCTCAGGGTACAGCCTGGACAGTTTCGGTACGAAGCTCCAGCCAGGCACTGTTTCAAAATCCCCTCCGGCAAAGGCAGCGATACCTCCTGTTGGGAGACCTCAGGGTTAAGACGAAAAAGGGCCAGGCTTCTGGACTCCCCTTCTCAGTTGTCTCTCTCAGAGACAGGGCTTCAGGAAGGGTATGGGGCCCTGTGGGAGGACCCTGGAGCCCTGAACTTCATTAGGACCTGGTTCAAGGGTGATTTTTTTACCTGCTTGTGTCTCTTCAGCAAGGCCCAGGACCAAGTGAAATGGGGCTAATTTCCCGCAAATACGAATCTTCTCATCTCCTCCCCAGCCCTCTCCTGCCTGGGAAGCTAGACTTTCTTCCTGCCTTTCTCGTCTGTGCCTGCTGAGACAGCCTCGGGAACCTGCACAGCTTTATAGAATGTGCTTCAAAAGAAGAGAGAAATACCTGGGTATTTTTAACAACGTGAACTGTTTCCCTTTTCACTTTTTAGTTCAGCTTGTGAAGGAGAAAAAAATTGAGACCCAGAAAATATTCCTATATACGTAAAAAGTAAATACCGCCCTACTGTAGCAAAAGGCCCCACAAATACAGTGGCTTAAAAGAATGAAGTCTATTTTTCTGTCTGTTGTAGCCTTAAGGGCCTAGGTGGGCGGGGAAGCTCTGCTCCAGGTCGTCACTCAGGGACCCAGGTTCCTTCCACATTGTCGCTCTGCCTTCCTCTACCGTGTTTTCCTTTTCTGCGTTGTTAGAGTTGGTCATTGGTGTAGCCTGTGAAAAGGGGGAAGAGAGAACACCCAAGGCAACCAGTTTTCTTTTAAACAAGTGAAGGCAAAGTGAAAGTCCCATGCATCGCTTTTACTAACATTTCATTGGTGAGAGGTTAGCCGCCTGGCCAAATTTAGCTTCCAAGAAGGCTAGGGAAACTTCTTTTGCAGCTGAGTGGCCATGTGTCCAAGAAAAAAGGTAGTTCATATGTATTATGTTCATTTATATCATGTATGAATAATAGGAGATGTATGCTCTTGTTTCCGTTGAACCAATTTCCCATAATAAGTCTCCTATCGTGTATATATGTAAAATATGAATACATATATATCCTATATGAATATTCATATATGTGAGTACTAGGATACATATATAAAAGGAGGTTTATTATGGAAAATTGGTTCACACTGTTATGGAGGTGGAGAAAGTCCCACGAGCCATTCTCTGCAAGTTAGAAGCCCAGGAAAACCAGTGGTATAATTCCAGTCTGAGCCTGAAGGTCTGCGAACCAGGGCGGCCGATGTTGTAAATCCCATCCCAAAGGGCAGGCCAGAACCAATGCCCCAGCTCAAACAGGCAGGCAGGAAGCTCGTGCGTCCTCCTTCCTCTGCTCTTTCTTCTATTCAGGCCCTCAAAGGTTAGGTGGTGCGCACCGACACTGGGGAGGGCAGTCTAGTGAGTCCACCATTCAGATGCTAATCTCACCCAGAAATACCTGCCCAGACACACCGAGAAGTAACGTTTAATCTGTTCAGCCCATGGACCAGTCAAGTTGACACATAAAATTAGATAGCACAGACTAGATGATCAGAAGGTGAAGCACCCTGCCCACTTCCAATATTTCAGAGAATGTCATTGGGATTGAAATATACCCAGTGCTTTTCTTCCTTCACCAAATGCATATTATTGTTCCCCTGCTCGGTGCCAGGTACTGTGTGCGGTGTTGAGGATACAGTAGTGCGCAGAGCAGATATGATCTCTTCCCTGCCTGGAGTTTATATTCTAGTCAAGGGAAACAGACGATACACAAGTAACCAAGAATGATAATTTCATCTACTGATACAGGCTAAGAGCACATTAACATAGGGAGAGGGGATAAGAGCAGCTGGGGGTGGGGAGCTCTGTTTCGATTGGGTCATCAGGAGGAATTTCCTAAGGAAGTGACCTTTGATTGGGGAACCAAATGACAAGAAGGATCCAGATAAACAAGCAAAAAGAAGAGCATGTGGCAGAGAGAACAGCAGGGGCAGGGCCCAATGGCAACGAGATGAAGAGCTTGGTATGTTCAGGCAGCAACTCTGCACGGACTGTGTTGAATAGCATCCCCTCCAATCTATGTCTCCTTGGAACCTCAGAAAGTGACCACACTTAGAGATAAGGTCTCTGCAGATGTAATCAAGTTGAAATGAGGTCATACTGGATGAATGGGGATCCTAATCCAATGTCCAGTATCTGTATAAGAAGAGGGAAATTTGGACACATGGACACACACACAGAGGACGGCCACATCAGGTCAGACACAGGCTGGAGCAATACCAAGCATGGCTGCACCCACCGGAAGCTGGAAGAAACAGGGAAGATCCTTCCACAGTGCCTGTAGGGGGAGCTTGGCCCTGCTGACACCTGGATTTCAGACGTCTGGCCTCAAAAGCTGTGAAAGAATAAATTTCCATTGTTTTAAGCCACGCTCGTGGTAATTTGTTATGCCAGCCCTAGGAAACTAATCCAGTCTGTGATAAGTTCATAAGAAGTGTGGAAGAGGTGAAAGTGGACAAATAGCTGGAGGCCAAGTCATGTAGACTTTAGGGGCCACTGCCAACAACTTGGATTTTATTCGCAGGTGTGATGGGAAGACGAATTACTTAATTTACACATATTCTTGGGCCAAAGACAGCGACAAATGAGGAATGGCGAAAGCTTTGGTTTGCTTCCTGAGTGAAATCCATCACCTGAGACTCAAGACTGTCACCATGTGCGAAGGAGCCGTAGGAACCCCTCCTCAAGATGTCTTTGGCCCAAGGAAAGAATGTTCGTGGGAGGCCACCTGCCGAGACCCTCAGATGTGCACCTTGCTTTGAAAACTGGTTATTACCTTGACTCTTTCCATTTCCACAGAGGCAAGGCCCCATCCCACCTCGCACCTGTACAAGTGTCTGCTACTAATTAAGAGAGAGACAGATGGAGGAAGGTACAGTTTAATTTTACACCCTCAGTTCCTTCAAGGCAATTAGACTCATTGGAAGGAAAGCACCTTTTTCATTTTCTTCCTCTTTTTAAATGAAGAAAAATCAAACCAGAGAGAACCAGTGCTGTTGAAAGGCTCACACATCTGTTTCCTGGTCTGCTTGTCAGCCATCTGCCTACGAGGTACCGGGGCTGATTAGGTTAATGCATTTATTAATGGGGCCTACAGGGCTGTTCAATGAATCTGTTCCTTTTTTCACAAGGAGCTCTTTTAATATACCGAGACCGGGACCACACTGCACAGAGCCAAGAGTGCCCACTTCAGCATTTCTTTCCTCTCCCCCGGAGCCAAAGCAGAGGTGACCAGAAGCACTGGAGAGAGGATTTCAGGAAAATTGCGCTTCCTAGTTATGGGAACATCTCGTCCACCACTAGCCACAGTCTTGCTGCAATACTCTTGAAAATAACTCTTTGAAGGACAGTTTTGTGTTCCAAGCAACAAATCTATGCCTGCTCTTCACTTCTCGAAAACACCTCAGAGCCTAGTAGAGGGAGGATGGACAGACACACAAACAGATGGGAAGGGTAGAGTCTTGCCTACAGGACATTAGGTGGTCTGCTGACCCTTGCTTTCTTTACTCCACCACGCAGATAGCCTTTCAGTTTCTTGAAGACACCATGTTCCTTCCCACCTGAGGGCTTTTGAAAATGCTGTTCTGTGTCATTTATTTACTTCTGTATTACCTTCTACCCAAAGCTTAGTGGCTCGACATAGCAACCAGTTCTTGAGCTTCCGATTCCGGGTCAGCTGGGCGGGTCTTCTGGTTCGGGCTGGGTTGGCTGGTCTCGGCAGGCCTGCTCAGGGTCTGGTGTCAGCTGGTGGGTCAGCTGGTGGGTCAGCTGACGGCGTAGGGTCTCGGAGGGTCTTGCTCAGTATCCAGCAATGAGCTGGCTGTTGGTTGTGGTGAACGTGGGCAAGCGGCACGCGAGTGTCTCATCCTGCAGGCGGCTAACCTGGGCTCTCTTCTTCACGTGGAGGCAGGATTCCAAGAGCCTGAGAGCAGAAGTCGAAGAACTGCTGAAAGGCCAGATTCAGGGCATGCATGACATCAAAGCCAGTGACAAGGCCAGGCTAGGTTCAAAGGGTAGAGAAATAGACTCCGCCTCTTTATCAAAGAAACTGCAAAATTGTGTGGCCCGTTTGCCGTATACCGTGTTCCTTCACCGGCAAGGCTGCTTCGGAGGCTCTTTACCTCCAGATCGCAGGTACAGGGCACGTTTTCCTCCCCCATCAGCTCTGCATCCCTTCTTATGCCGTTTCACAGGCCAGACTAGGTCCTCAACATGCACGGCGGGAGGAGGGAAGCAAAGAGGAAAGGAGGAAACGACAGGAGAATGGTTGGTTTGGATGTACGCCTCCTTTGTGTGGAGTGGGCTGCCTGGCACGGAGTGAGTGCTCAGTAGGTATCTGTTGGATTTAACCCAGTTCTTTCAGAGGCCAGGAGGCAAAATATAAGTACTGAGTAGTTAGTATATTTCCGAATTGCACTATGCGGCTTATATAACTCATAGAATTTATTCCTCGCAATAAACTGGAGAGTAGTTTATGTTACTCTCATTTCACACCTAAGAAAATAGAGTTTTAAGAAGTTAAGTGACATTCCTACGGTCTCATAAATTCGGGTGTGTCCGATTGCAGAGCCCGTAGACTTTCCTGACCATTCTACTCGTGTACCACACACTGAACGCCTTTCTGCACTCAGGGAATACCCAATGCCAGGTTCACCAAGACCAGTTCGGGGTGGATTATGAAGGATGTAGAATTTCCATGTGGAACTCCGCGATTCCTCTTAATGGGAGCTTCTTCCCACACCTGCACGGATGTGGCAAGAGTGGAATGCCTCTCTCTTTTTCTTTAGGACTTTTTGAGAAGACATTACCTAGCTCGGCCGCCAGGACATCTACTTCCTAATCAATTTGCTCAGCTTGTCAGAAACAGGAACCCTTGAAGGCATCCCTTGCTCGGCACAGACCTTAGACTGGTCCATTGTCTGGAAAGAGAAACATGGAATGAATGTTTCTGGATCATGCCTGGGGACATAATGACAGTGAGGGAGACTTTTAACAAGAGACCACTAGGAGGAAGGGGGGAAAGGGGTATCCACTCCAACTATTGCCCTGAAGTCTCTGTTCCGTGACAGTATTTTGCTCATATATTCATTCACTGAATGCTTATTTTTTGAGTGTCTGACAGCTGCCAGGAGCTAGTCTGGACATTGCCGAGGCAACAGTGAGTGAAAGTCAGACCCGGCCTTGCCCTCTTGTAACTCTAGTGGGAGAAATAAACAATAATGAATGAACTGCGTAAAGAAGGCCAAATGGCAGGCCTGACGCGTGCCATGGACAAGAGCCTACTGTGGTGGGATCTGACCTGGTCAGACTTCCGAGACGGGAGGGGTGTCTGACATGAGAGGCAGGTGGAGGTAACGGGAGTGAGATGGGAGCTCACTGCCTTTCAGTTCTTTACAAAAACCTATGTGCTGGCGCTGTGCTCGACACGGGCGCTCAGCCAGCCGTTCTCAATGCTGCCTGCCTGTTGGAATCACCCCGGCGTGGGGATTTTAAAAAATCTGTTTCTGAGCCAGACCCTCAGAGATTCTGGTTAAATTGAGGGAGGGTCCCAGGAATCTGAAGTCTTTAAAAGCTCCCCACGTGATTCCCATGTATTGCCAAGATCGAGAGTCACTGAGTTGTACATATGGACAGATAGAGTCCCCTGCCCTCAAAGCACTCATGGTCTAGTGGGAGGATGTAGACATGAAAATGGAAAGTTATCAAATAACATGGTCAGCACTAGGATAGAGAGAGCTGGGGTACCTGAGGGAGCCTGAGGGAGTCAGGAGGCAACACCTTGGCCAAGTTTTGAAAGATGGGGAGTCTTATGTAAGTGAAGGCGTGGGACAGCTCAGCTCCAACATCTGGTTTTCATACCAACTCAGAGACCTCATCGTACTCATAAGACTGGATATTCTTCACAGCATTTACCATATTTATACATTTATGTAATTTGTGGGACTATTTGGTCACTCTCTTCCTCCCAAGTAGAATGTCTGCACCATGAGGGCAGGGGTGAAGTGTGTTTCTGATTCTGCCTTGTGTCTGTAGCATTTAGCACTGCCCCATGCCTACTTGATGAATGACTGAGTAACTGAACAACTTGTACAAAGAGGTTTCGGCAGGTGAAGGACGTGGCCAGTTTCACATTCTAGAAGTATGCCTTTGGCTGCAGTGTGGAGAATGGATGTGGGGAGGTGAAACTTGAGGCAGGGATTGGAGCAATATTCGAAGTGGGGTTGGGGGAGTGGAATAAGTTAGAGAAGTACTTGTTAGGCAAGGCTTGAAGGACTTGGTGGTTTAGCAGCTGGGGGAGAAGAAGAGGAAGAAGTCCACTACTGCTCTCATGCTCATGCCTGGAGTTGCTAGAAAGCTGGTGTTCCCACGTCAGAGAGAAGGACAAGCCCGAAGAGCAGATCTGAGTGATGCCGATGGGTTCAGGCTTTGCCACCTGGGATATAACTCAAAACATGAACTTTGAAGTTCAAGGGGGATATCAGAGCATCATTTTATAGAAACCTAGAACTTCCTCTGGAAGACAGAACAATGGAGACCTAACCTCACTCATGCCCGTTTCAGCAACGCGTGGTATTTCAGGAGCGTGTGCTCTTAGTACCTTCAGTAGCAGACTCCCAGGTGCCTTTGGGCATTGACATTCGGATAGCTCTAGAATTTATAAGGAGGCCTTTCCCTTGAAAGATTGTATCTGTCAGGGCTATTTACAGGAACAGGAACAGAAGCCCAACCTGAACTGTATTAAGCCTGGAAAGTTAGTGAGTGGCTGCTCGGGGGTCCTGTGCTGAGGCCACACTTGCCAGGAGAGAGCCCTGTGACGAATGGGTGATGTCTGCCATGGACACAGAGGGGTGTGGTGTATTTTTGCCCTCTGAGTTCTGAAGCCAGAGTTTCCCTCCATGACCTTTCAAAAGCATGTAGGACGTAGGTCTCGCCTGGCTTAGCCACTCGTGGTGGCTAACCTTCATTAAATCGTTTTACGTGCCTGAGTTTGACAGTTTTGTTATCTGTCAAGCAAGGGTTGAGATCACGGCTGTTGAAAGGATCAAGCGAGAAAAGATACATGGAACCGTCATGGTCTCTGTGAATTTACATAAACTCTCATGGGTAGTAAAATGGGATGTTGTGTGGATGAAAGAGCAGCAACTATTTCTGGCCTTCCTAGAGACGTACATTCAAAGACGTATTGATAAGAAATTAATTTAAGAAGTATAGAGGGTCTTATAAGGAAATAATTGTAAGACAAAAAAGATAAAAAGAGGTCTCATGAATTTCTCAAATAAATAAGGAAAGAAGACAGGAGGGAGGGAAGAAAGAAAGAAGGAAGAAAGAGAAAGGAAAGAGAAAGAAAAAAGAAGGGAGGAAGGGAAAAAGAAAAAGAGAGAAAGAAACCGAAGAAAGAAGCAGAAAAAGAAAGAGGAAGGGAAGAGGTCAGTGGTGGAGAGTGAGGGGAAAGGAAATCGGTGTAACCCTTTTGTAGCACGGCTGGCCATGTATATCAAGGGCCTTAATAATATTCACACCCTTTAAAAGTAATTTCACTTTCGGTAATTCATTTCAGGGCTGGGTAGTAAATATTTCAGGCTTGTGGGCCCAGCAGCCTCTGTCACATGGACTCAAATCAACCACTACAAAGCAAAAGCAGCCGCAGGCAATGGGAAAATGAGTAAGTGCGTCTGCGTTCCAGTAAAACTTTATTTTTAAAAATAGGCGGTGGCTGGATTCGGTCCATGGGCTATAGTTTCCATCCACTGATGTGGATTCAGAAAATACTTTTGATATTATTCAAAATTCAAAATTCTAAGTACAACGAGAGTTTGGTCTAGAAGATTCTCATTTTAGCTTTGTGCATATTAGCAAAATATTGGCACAACTTGAATGTTCATCAGTAGGGGGATTGATTAATTTTAATAGCTCCATTTAATAAAATATTTGGTAGGCATTAAAATCTGTTTATTTATCATTTATAACAGCAGGGGAGAATGCTTCATAGAATATTATATGAGAAATCAGCTATTTATAATGATAATTATGATAATGGTTGTAGCTCATATCTAAGCGCTTTACACACATCATGGCATTTAACCCTCCAAACAACTCTGAAATGTACGTTTTATTGTGAATACTTGCCCTATGCAGAAGCCAATGATAGTTACTTAGCTAGAGTTACACTGCTAGTAGTTGGCAGAGTCGGGGTTTGAACATGGGTCTGTGTCACTGCTAAAAGCAAACAAACACACTAATAGAAATCCCCAATTCATTCTGTTTATTGAGAAGACCAGGAAAAAAACACACTGGCATTGGTATCGGCTCCCTTGAGTGGTGGGGATACATATTTCTCCACACGCTCAATATTTTCTCTAACAACAAGGCATCATTTTAGTGACAACGAAACAACTCTTGCATTTGATAAGAAAGCCAAGGATGGCAGAGCGTTAGGTGGGAGAAGTGTTTATTTGATGGAGTCCAGAGATGCTGTTGGGGGTGCCCTCACCCTCGGGGCCCTGCTCTTGTTTGTGAGAAGGACATGCCCCCGTCCTTCCTTCTGTCTGTTCCAGGTGGAGTTTCTAGTGTGTGTCTCGTTTGGACTGTTGGCTGGCTTGGATGCGGTTTTCGGATTGACTTGCCAGTCCCTAACTGTCTCTCTCTCTCTCTCTCCCTCTCTCTACTCTCTCCTCCCCTTCTCCGTCCACCTGTCCCACTGCCCAGCGGACAAGGTAAATGACGACTTCTACTCCAAGCGCCGGCACCTGGCCGAGCTGGCCGCCAAGGGGAACCTACCTCTGCACCCTGTAAGAGTGGAGGATGAGCCGCGGGCCTTCAGCCCCGAGCACGGCCCCGCCAAGCAGAATGGACAAAAGTCTCGCAGCAACAAGACGCCCCCACATCCCCTGGCCTACAATTCCACCACCAACTTCAAGGGCTGGGACCCCAACGAGCAGTCTCTCCGGCGGCAGGCTTACAGCAACAAGGGCAAGCTTGGCACGGCTGAGTCGGGCTCCAGCGACCCCTTGGGGACTCGCCCCCAGCACTACCCGCCCCCACAGCCATACTTCATCACCAACAGCAAAACAGAAGTGACTGTGTGAGCTTTCGCTACACGGTGCGTCCTGGAGAGCCCACTCACCTGAGAGGCAAAAAATAGTCCGGCCCACACCCTCCCTGGCCTCCCCCCACACAGCCACACACACACACTCACGCCCCACACCGACCGACCAGAAACCTGCTGGTGACAATGGAATCGCTCTTTCCTAGGTCATGCCGAACACGTGTCGGCGGGCGGCTGAGCAGGAATGAAGCACGGACATCCAGCAATACAGCAAGGGGAAACTGAGGCACGCTCTTTTGACTTTAGGCCCAAGGTTGCCAACTCCCATGCCCAAACTGTGGGGCCAATTTTTCTTTTCCTCTTAACTTGAAACTCAAATCCATGGTGAAATATAACAGTAGCACAATTTAGAGAAATTGTCCATTTGAGCACATATACCATTTGCCAGGAGCTGTCTGTTTCTGGGTGAATGAACCAGGGTGCAAGGGGGTTAGAAAATGAGGGTGGACATTTGAGATGAGCGCGCTTGAAAAGAGGAGTCATTTGGGAGGAGCCTGTGCACATTATAAGCATTTCCTAATCCCCAGTAATGGTGACGTGGACGCAAAATTCTGACGAGAGTGAGACAGTAACTGGACCCTAACCATTTATAGTCCTTTTCATATCATCAATGTTGGAAGCAAAAAACAACACATACTCAGACTCACAAAACGCAAATGACCCTGAACCCACCGACAGTGATGCGAAAGAAGGAAGATTTTAGGACTCCCATGAAGACCATGACCATGGAAATGGGAGGGATGGGCTTTTATGGCAGGCAGAGGGTCCAGAGAGTATTAAATAACTTTTTTTAGAAAAACGAAAAAGAAAAATGAAATATAAGCCTACTACAAAACAGACAAGAACAACAAATTCATTTTTTTGTTCCAAATCTTCAAGACTTAGGAAATCAACAATGACATCAAGAACAATTAAAAGAAAAATCACAGCTGAAAAGTTGACAAGGGGTGAGAAAGGGACCCAGAGTGTCCGATTTCCGGCATGTCCCCCTTGCCTCTGAGACAAGACACAGACACTAACCAGTCCTCCGCTGTCAATCTCCGACTCCTTTCCCTTCCGCCCGTTGCCGCCACCGCTGCCGAATTTCAACTGCTTTGGACTGAAAATGTCATAAGTGTGGGTGGTGCCTTCAATGTGTTACTGTTTAATGACAGTCTTATTTCCCAAGTGCAACCTGTGTTCTTTTAGCCTCCCTCCCTCCTGTGTTTCTGCAGTGATAGATGTTTCCATCCTCCCTTTATTGGTGAGCCCATCCCTTCATACCCTCTGAGGGGGCTGTTGCAATGTCAGGGGCACCTAAACGCCAAGATCTCCCTACCTCCCGCACTGTCGAAAATCCATGAGTTCTACCATTTTACAGCTCCCCAAACTCATCAAGCATTTCTGCATCCCATAATTCCCAGGGACCCTCCAAACCACTGCTCCAGATACTTAAGTGCATTCACCTCCCATCCAGGATTCCCTGAGGTTGTTTTCAGGTTGGTTCTCATGGCCAGTAGACCTTGGGTGTCCCAACAAAGGCAATTTTCATGGTAGTACTATTTGTTTTGTGAAAGTCCAAAGAGGGTTGTTGAGAGAGAAGAGATTTACATTTAAGGTGAGAAATTTTCAACTAGTCCCTAAAGGTCTTCGCTAGTTGACAGGAACTTTTGAGAGACCCCTAGCCGTTCTGGTGTCAAGAGGCTGCACATGGTCCCCAAAAGACTCTGAGCATTTCCTGGGATGCTAAACTCCAGGTTGTGCCTCACCCGGCTCTCCCTCTGCCATCACGGAATCAGGGAAACCGGGGCAGCCTTCTCCTACCCGCTCCCAGCTGATCTGGGGACGCTGACAATGCTTTTCTCTCTCTGGGCTTTAGTCTCCTACCCGAAACACAAGAAACGGAGGCCCAATCAAGCTTTTTAAGCTTTTTGAAATAGCAAAACTTCAGCCCATTTATAAAAATGAAATCGTGCACAGAAGCCGCTATATGAGAACCCCTTTCGTAACGAGGCTCTGTGCTGGACGAAACAGGGATGGGAGATTTAGTACCCACTTTCTCAGCCACTTTGCAGGGACCCCAGTGCTCCCCAGAGTGGAGTGAATGCCATTAGGCTGGGTTTCCTTGACTTAGTTATCTGTGTACCTGCAAAGCACTTTTGGCATCTCTGTCACTGGCACAGTATTTGTATCTAACTCGATTCAGTTTTAATACATTTGAGTTTTAAAAGACAAACTTCCTGCCATCACCACAAATAGAAAATCAGTATCCGTCACCCTAAATAGAAAGTAAGTATGAAACTAAGTACAAAGGCAACAGAGCGGCAATTGTCAAGTTCCAGCTAGATGTTACTGCCTGTGGAAGGGTTGGAACCTAGAGCCTGGTGTGTTCTCGTTCCCTCTCTCTCTCTCCCCTTGCTCCCTCTCTCCTCCTCCTCATCTCCCCCCTTCTCTGTTTCTCTCTTCCCCCTCTCTCTTTTTCTTTATTAAAACAAGATTAGCAGATATTAAAGAGCTGTTAAAGATACACCAGCATCTAATGATGATTTTCTTCTCGAAGTAACCAGATGGACTGACAAAAATGCAAAGGGAATCATTTCCTACGTGACTCAAAGTTGATGAGTGCTATGTCCATGTACTAATTAAAACCATTTTGCGTATGCTAGTGGTACACAGCCCATGCTTCAGGAAACACTGGGCTGGCTGCTCTGTGAGGTCCCCTTCAGCTCAAACGTTGTCGTTCTTGGCACCCTCTTAGCTCAACTTTGCCCCTTGCCCTCAGCTCACTCCATCTCACTGATATCCCAACCCCAATTAAGGTGTGGCTTCTAAGTCTACAGGATTTTATTTATTCTCCACGGTCCTTCTCTTCTGTGTCCACATCGTGCAGTGAGTCCTGTTAGCTGGGGGTCTGCAGCTACAATTTGGGCAGCAAAGCTGTGGCATGGTCAAAAGGATATAGCAGTGATTGACAGTCTCGTGACTTTCCAGTTGGCTTTGGGAACCAAACCGAGGAGGAAAGTGTATTCTTTGGCCTCCTCTGGGGAGGATGGGTGGATCTCATAATATGCTGAGAGAGTATCACGAAGGATGACCTAGGGAACTGTGACTGCCATGGATCAACGAAGACCCAATAGCTAGAGGAGGGAGACATAGAAAGAGAAAGCAGAATAAAGCAGAGAGGCTGTACTTTTCCCATCCCATGCCATGGCACTAGCCTCTACTTGCCTCTACCTGTCCCAGCGTCCAACCCTATGGGACCGGAGTCTGACTTCCCTTGGCCCTCCCAGAGCGTCTCAGCCTCCACGCGCCTTGGGCTCTGCCTGGCCTCCCATCTAACTCCCCCCAGGTTTTTGTGCAAATGGAGCATATTTTATGTGCGAATATTTTAGTAACCGTATGTTCTGCAAGTAAACCTGTGTTAATACTCGTCAACAGCTGCAGAGTTTATGGTACCAATAACACTTCCTACAAAGAAGAAAAAAAACATTTGTTTGTTTTCTAAGAATGTTTATTTGTAAACATATGTATTCACTATATTAATATGAATTTCTTACCTGGCAATAAAACTGATTATATGTGATGCTGTTGGGGTTGCCATGGATCTTTCTAGGGTTCCATATTCTAACCTGAGGGACGCCGATATTAGCATAGAGAGCTACATTTTGAATACTTAAAATGTAAGGGAAATCTTTACAGGTAAAGGAAGATTTTAGTTCATAGCAACTCGTACAAATTTTCCCGGAGACTTTTTTGTTTGAAGCCTTTCTGATGACTCTATGTCATGGCTATTATCTCACTCCGTCTTTAAAAAATGTATCATTGTGAGGCCTCCGTATCATCATTAAGTTTATTCTTAGCAAATCTTGTTAAGATTTGCACTTTAGTATTTACCAGTTATCAGGGTTGTAAAACACAGAAGTAATTGAAAAGATGGGAGTTTGGATTCTTTCCCTACTTATTAAGTTTTATTTCTTGCCTGGCTTCTGTTAGCCTTACATTTGAAATTTTCAGGTAGAAATCTGACTTAGTGTAGTTCCCTCGAAAGGGGCGCTGAGACACAAATTTGACTGCCAGTAGTTTATTTGAGAAGTGAAGGGAATGCTGGTAGAGGGTGGGGAAGCGAGACAAAGGAAAACGGTCAACGATGGATACTTTATCACAGCAGCTGCAGCAGTGAGCGCTTGGAGTTCAGTGCTGCAGGGGAACTTTGCGAAAGGGTGTGGAATTATCACACCCTCAAAATCATTGCAACCAAGTGGAGATAGAGCTGGGGTGTCTACACACCAACTCCCATCAGCCATCATCCAAGGGTTGCTTTCAGAGAATGTTAATATTCAAACAATCCCGGGCTGTCATGTGCAAAGGTAGAAGTATTTCCCTGGCATCGGAGAAAGCCCCAGGTGCAGAGATGCACCTGCTGGTAATTGGAAGTCAGTCATCATGTACTGAAGTCCTAAAGACCCAAGGGATGGAGGCACAAGTTCACAGGGGCTGCCCAAAGCCAGAGGTCCGAGGTCTTCTGGGAAAGAAACTGCCACTCACCAGATACTTAGAGAAGTTGTCAATGTCAGGCAAAGGGGATAGTGGACCACAATCTGCAGTCAGAGTGGGGATTCTTTCACTGGGATTTGGAGACCTTTCATTGGCCAGATGGTCACTTGGTGTCTCCTGAAGGAGATACCATGGGTTCTCCCTCTCTCTTTCTCTCTCTCTCTCTCTCTCTCTCTTTCCGCCCCTCTCTTCCTCCCCTCCTCCTCCTCCTCCTCCTCCTCCTATCTTTCCAAATTCTGATTATTGGAGAAGTCTGGACAGCAGAAAATGCTCCTCCAGTACTTGGGAACTGCCCAGGGGTAGAGTCACTGATCAGCACACATCACAACCCCAGGGATGCAGTAGAAGGACAGGGAACCTTGCCTTGGGGATTGAGGTGAGGTTTAAACACTAAAAATCCACTAGGGAAGCTACTGCTTGATTACAACTCATATACAACAGTCATATAAGGTATATTTGTAGAGTTTCCACTATGTGCCAGACACTGTTGAAAACTACATGCATTGTCACATTTGATCCTCACAAATGTATAAGGTAGGCACTATTAGCTTTGGAGGTGGGAAATCTATCTAAAACCTGAGTAATTCTTCCCAGAGTGACTTAATGAGTAAGTGGTGGAACTGGGATTTGAACTCTAGAGCTCATATTAACTACTATACCAATAGTTCTCACTTGGATGAACATGTGAATCCGTGGGGAAACTTGACAAAAATGCTGATGATTTTCAAGCTTATCCCACAGAGATTCAGGTGAAGTAGGTCTGAACAGGAGCCCAGCATTCGGTGTTTGTAACACATACGCCATCTTAACGCAGTGGCTCCTGGACGACACCCTGAGAGGCCACAGTCCTTGATCTTCCAACACCTATGGGCTTACCCCGAGGGCCCTGGGATTCAGAAAGAAATGGAATGGAGGTGTGTGCTTTCAGAGAGGGGGACTTTCACCCTGGTTTCATGTCCACTGTTGGAGGATCCTGTTCTATAATGGGCAGACAATGACTCTAGAAGAACTGGTTGCTGGTATTGATTCCAACACTAATTCGCTATGTGTCCTGGGGCCTGAAACAAGCCCTCTCTGAGACTGTTCATCCAAGAAGAAGGAGTCTGTGAGAGCTAATCTCCAATCCTACTCTCTCGCTTGATCCTCTCATCACCACTGGGGCATTTGGATAGTCAACAAATCACATCCCTTATCACTTCTATAATTTTGCTCCTGGATGACCAGGATTTTGTTGGCTGTAATAATAATCATTACTGTAAAGGCTTCTGTGCACTGAGCACTTGCAGCGCACCTCACCTTGCTATGCGCTCAGGGCGCTGCGTCTCTCTCAACAGCTATGCTCCTAACTTCTTTGTACCATGAACCCCTTTGATGACCTGGTGAAGTCTGTGGATCCTTTCTCAGAATGACAATTTTAAGTGCATAAGATACATAGGGTTACAAAATAAACATCACAGTATCATGAAATACAGTGATGAAAATATTTTTAAAATCCACATTTGTGATACGGTGATATGCGTGATTTTTTTAAACTAATGCATTAAATAACGAAATCTAATAACAGGTTTCAATGTGGTGATGAACGTCAATAATTCTTTGAGCTGTCTCCTACAAGTGCCATTTAATGTGACAATATCTGTGATTCCATTGGTGACATAGTCCCAGGTCAGTGCTAGTACCACGATGGTTTGTTGCGAGACATCAGTGAGAGACATATTAGATTTCAATTAGAGGCTAGGGAAAATAAGGATATTTTTTTTTTATCATGCAAGTTCTCAAACCTACTGAATTTTATCCAGAAGTTCCCTCCAGGGTCAGTGGGTCTTGGTTAAGTATCCATGGACTAGTGGGACTTACAGCTACTTACCTATTCTCTCCATGGCTCTACTTTCTCATCTCTAAAATAGGGATAAGAATAGTATTGCTATCATTAGCTGTTGTGAGAGATAAAATAATCGATTAAAAGACAGTAATTAACACCTAGTAAACACTTGGAAGTTAGCTTTTGTTATCATTACTATTTCAGCGAGTTCTTACGATAACCCTATGAAGTGGCATTTTTATTATCCCCACTCCCAGAAAAAGAAACTGAGGTTCAGAGAGACTAAACTTGTACCAAGTGACACAGCAAGCAGGTGAGTGACAGAGCTGACTGAAACCCAGATCTTTCTGATGCTACCTCAAGGTCTTGCCTGCATAGCATGCTGTATAATTATTTTTCAGCAATTATATTAAATGCCCTCACAACTCTCTGGGATGAGGCCAGGCAGACACTAGGATAGATTGTGGTGATAACCCCAGTTCTTCCCCCCTCCCCCAAAAGAAAGGCAGATGCCAGAGGTTCGGGAAGTTCTTGCCAGACTTGTCTGGGGATGATTTATTGAAAAGCATGTTGGGAACAGTTAATAATAATGTCCTCCTATTCAAAACAAACTTTTCCCAGCTCAGTACTTAAAGGATCCCAATTAAAAGGAACTCACTGTCCCAGAAATTTTCAGATTCTGTTTTTTTTTTTAAATCAGTCCCCTTAGAAATATAGCAATTCCTTAAAACTGAAACAAATCTTTCTTATAAATTCAGACAGCCTTAGCCTTGAAAGATAATAGTCTTTGTAATGATAATAATATCAGCAACTCCTTCTGTTACCAATTATTGAATTTTTATTTTGTGCCAGGTACTGGGGTAGACACTGTATTTACGTTGCCTCATTTTCTTCTCTCAACAGTGCTCTGAGGAAAAAAGGTATTATTCCCATTTTCTAGATGGGGAAAACTGGGGCTCAGAGAGATCAAATGACTCATCCAAGGTCATACATCTAGTGAGTGGCAGGGTTGGGATTCAAACCCAGATCTGTATGATTCCAAAGCTAATCCCATCACAACAATTCATTTCATTTTTTCATGATCCGTTCCTATGCTTGCTTCCTTTGGGGTAGAAGCTAGAGTGCGTACTAAAATTGTCACAAGGAGATATGGTTTAGTCCAGGGGAAAGTGCGCTCCTCTGGAGCAGGTGGCATCGATAGTCAGTATCCATTCCTGCCAGCTACCGCTGACCTGGAGGCACCGAACCAGCCTGCTGCTGCCTCAGTTGATGTTTCTGGACTCCGTGCCTGGTCTACAATACAACGGACTCGGTCCTCAGAGTGCTCTAGAGTTTCTGATGCAGACAGGAAGCAGGGCCAGAAATGGCCTCTGGGGCAAGCAGACATGCAAATAGAAATTGTATTTGTGTGCCTTAATTTTGTATGACTGTGGGTAAGTCACTTCCCCTCTGTGGGAGGCAGTGTAATCTTCTGAGTTAGAGTGGGACTTCTGGAGTCAGGGGATCCATGTCTGAATTCACGTGGGCATAATCATAGCACCTGTCAGAGCGTTGTTTTAAGAATGGTATAAGGCAATCTACATAAATCTCCAAAAATAGCTCCCAGACAATATTATTTTCAAGATTTTAAAACCCCATTTGGAAATCATCACATACCCAGGCTCTGCAGAAGGGATTAGAAGAAAACACCAAGTTTCCCCGAACTGGGTAAGGCGTATCTGAACTTGGTTTGGTGCCATTCCTTCCAATGCTTTGGCTGTTCGTGATGTTACAAGCATGTTAGAGATCTGATTTTGAATCCAAATCCTTTTGGATACAGTTTCAATGAATTTTAAAAGTGGAAAAGAACATAAATTCTTGCTCAAGGAGTGTGGTTTTCTTGATGGCAGGAATTTCTCAGATCTAGAGGTCTATAGGGGATAAAATCCTCATTAATGAAATCCATGGTAATAAAATAGGTTGTAAACTCCTGGTTTCAGATGGTTCATTAGTTATCTATCGCTGCTTAACTACATCATTGCTCCAAAACTTTGCAGCTGAATATAACACGTATTTCTTATCAGGGCCTGGAGTCTGCGCACGACTCAGCTGGGTCCTGTGTCTCAGGGGTCTCTCAGGAGCCTGCAGCCCAGGTGTCAGCCAGGGTTGGAGTCCCCTCTCAAGCCTCAGGTGGGGAAAGGTCTGCTCGCAAGCTCACTCAGGTAGCAGTTGGCAGGATTCACTTCCTGAGGGATTGTGGGACTGAGGGTTTCGATTCCTACCTGGCTGTTGGCCAGAGACCATCCTCAGCTCCCTGCCATGTGGGCCTCCAATAAGGCAGCTTGCTTCATTTCAGACAGCAAGAGAGAGTGTCCGCTGGCAAGACGGAAGTCGTAATCTCTTCTTACCTCATAACAGAGGTGATGATCTCCCAACACCACCATATTTTATTGGTTAGAAGCAAGGTGCTCAAGAGGAAAGGATTACTTTTGGCTGTGACGACCAGAGGATGGGGGTCATTTGGGGGCCATGTTAGGGGCTGCCTGCAGCAGTTGGTATCTGAGGCTCCTCCAGTACTAAAGTCTGAGTTGTTATGTCTTTTGTGAAAAGTGAGTACCTGGGCACGGCTATGACATCGTTATTACTTTCAGAGAGAGAACTAACTTACCTGGGATTAAATCTTAGCCCCACCATCTCTGATACCTTAGTTTTCCCATCTTCAACGATGGAGGTAATATAGCACCAACTCCTCAGTTTTATTGTGAGAGCCATTTCTATGGAATGTGTGATCGGCACAAATATGACCCAACGAAGATGTAAATGTAGAGTTATAGCTGCCCAAACAAGAACTTTCCTTTGTTTCCCAGTGGTTTCTTCTTGCATCTGGATGGGGGTCATGTACTGGGTTTTGTACGATATGAGTGGAAACTATATCGGCCACTTTCAGACCCGGTCTATGAAAACCCCTAGCATAAGTCTCCCAACCTTCTCCCCAACCTGCTGGATCGACGCCCGTGCCCAGTGCAGCCTTGGAAACCACACATTGAAGATGGCAGAGCCTTGGCTAGCCCAAGCCTTTGAGTGATTTTGTGGAACAGTGACTTTTCTCACCACCACTCCCCCCACTAATTGAACTTTAGGTGAGAGAGAAATAATCTTATGTTGTATTAGTCCCTGAGATTTTAGGTTTTATCTGTTAGAGTAGCTCATCCCTTAACAAATACATCAGATGGCACATTTTAAACAGTGCCTGGTGCATAAAAAACAATAAATGTCATGTCATCTGTCACCATCATCATCATCTTCTTAAAATATTTTATTTATTTACTTTTAGAGAGAGGGAGAGAAACATCGACTGGCTGCTCCTCACACCCCCAGCTGGGGACCTGGCCCACCACCCAGGCCTGTACCCTGACTGGGAATCAAACTGGGGACCTTTCACTTTGTGGGATGGCACCCAATCCACTGAGCCACACCAGTCAGGGCCCACCATCATCCTCTTAACTAAACTTCTGAACTTCTCTGTGCTTAAAAAAAAAAAATTCCATACGTGATCTTTAACCCTCCCAGCAACTCTGAGAGGGTTAGTAACACCATTTAATAGATAAGAAAACTGAAAACTCGAACAACCTACTTAAGGTCACAGAGCAAGTGCTGCAGTGGGAATCTACACCTGGCTACAACTCTGGTTCTACCATTTTCAGCATCCCACTTAGCCATCTCAAAGTTCCTGGTACAGTCTGGATCCAGTTTTGAAGGTAAAGCCTCTGTTAGGAGAAGAATGTCTACATCATTGGCATCTCACTTATTTTCTTGTCAGATTCCAAATTCCAACTTGTGCTGTGTTGTACAGTTCAAAGAAAGCATTTCACATCAAGAAATGTCATGGTTGCTAGAAATAATTTTGTCACATCCTCTTGAATTTTTCCTCTTTGCAAGTTCTGATGTTTCAGTTAGATTCAAATCTTACAATGCCTCATTTTAAAACACTATAAAAGGGCACCTCATTTTTTAAAAATCTCAGCATCCAAGTGGAATGCTTCACTGTCTTCATCTTAAAAGCTATAAAATGGGAAGATTCTAAAGAGGCAATTTATAGTGCACAGTTGCCTTATTGCAGTTGCCTTATTTTTGGTAATTGGAAGCTATTTTTAAAAACCCTCACCCAAGGATATGTTCGCTGATTTTAGAAAGAGAGAGAAAGGGAGAGAGAGAGAGAGAGAGAGAGAGAGAGAGAAACATCGATCAGTTGCCTCCTACGTGCACCCCGGCAGGGGATTGAACCTGCGACTTAGGTGCGTGCCCTGACTTGGAAGCTATTTCTGATGCTGTAATTCTGTATTTGGGTTTTGCAGTCCACTTGCCAAAGGCAATTAAGCTGAATGTACAGGAATTCTACAAGTTGTTGTCAGTTGAGTCCCCAGATTCAGATTAATAAAAATTAACACCATGTAGGTCATAACCTTAAAAAGCATTTGTTCTAGGTCTCATTATTTACCATGGAAATCTGCCTCATAGATATTCAATACTTCCTCAGATTGAGTCAACAGAGTTTTGAAGAAAATTTAGAGACATTTCTGAGTGCTCAGTTCTCAAAACACCTCCTTTAGTTACTTGCTCAACAAGTAGAGAATACCTGCTGTGTGCCAGGCAGTGTACTGGGCCTCAAAGATACAAAGATTGCTCCCTTTCCCACCAGAAATCAAAGGAAGATGGAAGATGGACAAATGGATAGGCCTGTACCGTAAAGAGAGGCCTCACAGGTAGAGGAAAGCCTTGATGGAAGGGAGCCTTGGATTCAAACCCCCTCCCTGGCACTTCTAGCTGTGCGGCCTTGGAGATATTACGGAGCATTTTCAGGGCCTGGGCTTTCTCCAGTCTAGAATGGACATAACCAAACCTACCTTGCAATGTTGCTTGAGCATTTAAGATAAGGCATGCAACTCATTTACTCATGATGAATATTTAATAAATTAGAGTTATTAATATGAAGTATTTGCTTATCATTGATTTGCACTATTGAAATCAGGCTAATGGGCTAGCTTGGTTTTTGCCTCTGTTTATGTTGGGATCTCCGGAAGGATTTATATGCAAGGAAGAAAGGAACCTCAGGAGACGCTGGTAAGGAAATGGTGGGAATTAGACAGAAGGGGAAGAAACCAGATAAGGGTGCAATTTCAGGCAGCGCCCCACAGAAGGTAGCATTGTGTGTACTGGACCTTAGAATCTGCACCTGCCCCATGCAAGTAAATGGGGCTTTCATTCTTAGACAACCACCGATTATTAGCCGAAGAGATGGGAACCCACCAGAACTCTGGCTCCCTGCATGTGGGGGGAAACATGTCGGTAGTCTTAGGGAAGAACTGCAAAGAGTGTCTCAGGTGCTGGTAGTTAGAATCACAGGCACACAGGATCTGGCAAAGGTGCATAAATATAGAAAAGGGATGCGAGGGCATCTGGGTGCCAATCGTGCTGGTTATACCTCCTTTCTCTGACCTCTGGGGGCCATTAGCCCTGGCTCAATTAGCTCAATAAGTAAGATGAGTTTTCCTTGGTTCATAAGCAAGGTAAGTTTGGAGAACTGACCTATCCAAATATGGCTAATGGGAAGCATGAGAGCATAGCTTTGGGGCCAGTCTGGTTTAAGACAAAATCTCGGCTCTTTTTATAGCTCTCACCTTTTTATAGCCAGTGTCCCTTTGAGTAACTCATTCAGCCTCTCTGACTTAACTTTTCTTTGATAAAATAGGAATAACAATACACTTCGTTTGTAGGCTTGCTCTACAAAGATGTGTTTCTATTTACTGACTTATTTGACGAATATATACTGAGCAGCTGCTGTATGTCAGGCTCAGTGCTAAGCATTAGTACGCCGAAATGAATGAGGCACCAGTCCTGCCTTCCAAGACATTGACATCTTTTAGAGGAGGAAGATGTATAAATTAGAGACTGTGTGTCCTTCCCTATACGTTCTCTCTGTCACTGTCTCCCTTTCCACGTCTTGTTTTTGACATTGGTCATTTTTCCTCTCCTTCCTTATGCCCCACTTCCTTCCTCCTTCGCTTGCTGGCTACATTCCTGTCTTACATCCTTCTACCCTCACCACCGTCCTCGTTTTAATATCGAGCGGATGACATCCTACCTTCTGCCCTGTCCGTTTCCTGCTTCGGCTGCAGTTTTCCAAGGGCTCTTCGGAAGGCCGCAGAGTCTATGAAGTTCTGGGGAATTCAATTCAATCCAGACCCTCAGGTGTGACAGAAGGTGACTCGGAGACAACAGAAAGCCATCCATCCTGTCAGCGAGAGCTGAGGGATCAGGGTAGGTTAGGATGGGGTGGGATGGGGGGAGCACGAGAGCAGCAAGCAGTCCTGAGTCCTGGGGAAGGGCGGACAGAGCACACAACCGACGGCTTTGGGACAGTGGTGGGTCGGGAGGGTCTGGACAACAGAGCCGATCTGCTGTTTGGCAGCTGTGTGGATGACTAAGTGCACTGGGATGAGGGTCGGGAGATGCCTAGTTCCAGTTCTAACTCTGGAACTAGTGGCGTGATCTGGCACTTTGCTTTCCTTGTCCCTGAGATACAGCGGCTGCGATCTTTCTGGGCTGCTCCTCTTGGCCAGAAACTCTACCTTCAAATCTTTCTGATTTCTTCCCCCATGGTATGCTAGTTTTGGAATGGCACCCACTAGGTGATCCTGTAATAGCAATCAACTCTTTTCTTTTTTTTTCCCCATTCCTAGATCCTGGGGAGTGATTAGCTCTGGTTTTGAGAAGGATCTAAGCTCAGGGCCCAGGAAGCAGTCCCCGCTGGCCGGAACCCAGTTGCCACTTTATCGTGAAGTCGAGGGCAGCTGCTGAAGCTAGAGAGGGGGACTCTGGTGACTCACAGAAAACAGTACTCAGACGAGACTGTCACGCAGTCTCTCTGGAGGGCCCTGAAATTAGCATTTTGGAAACCAGACCAGGGAGTTGGTGGACCACTGAGAATTACTTCTCGATACCTGTGCTTGGCTTTACCCCCAATATGCTGACCTACTTGTGGAAGGTCTCTGAACATCTTTTCTTGTCTACACAGTAGGGCTCTTCACCCCTACCCTGTCTTCCTGCAGGATTTCTACCAGGAACAGATGAAATGGCAGATGGGAAAACTCTAAGAGATTGCTCAGGATCAAAGATGATGGCCTTTGTGTATGAAGTTGCGCCACCTCAAGCTCCCCACCTCTATTCTCAGAAACAGAGGGACCTCGGACAGGTTATTTGAGAGCTTCTCATCCCACCTCCTGTATCACATACCTCTTGAGCCCCGCCTCCTTTCCTCTTGGCCAGTTGTTCCCCACCCCCACCCCATTAGCCATCGCTGTGCAACCAGCTGAGCAGGCGTACCCAGATAGCACCTGGCCCAGGGGTGCTGTGGAGCTCTTACTTTCTGCTTCAATGCCCTCCTGCCCGCCTCCATCATGTAGGACAACGTCAGGAACCTGCTCAGCCATTCTAAGCATGTGCCATCCTGGAAGGGTGAAGGGGTCAGCAGGACATGGGCCAAATCTTGACCAGTGTGGGGTGGGGACTGGTCGTGCCCTTTCCCCACTTCCACTTCTTGACAGAGATCTGAGTGCATTCTATCAGCTCCTCAGAGGTTGAAATGGGCCGGATCCCACTTACCCGCCGTGGTTATCAGGTTCATAAAGGCCCCTGGCGTTGACTTTTCCTACTCCCCTGTCCTGCTCTTCCCAGACCCTCCACTGTTTTCTTGGAGTCTCTTCCCACAATAACTGTCTTAAAACTTCTACTTTGTACCTGTGTCACATGGACAACCTCCGGTAAAGCGGTTCTCTGGAATGATTCTGCCAATTACAACCTTAATCCTGACCCTCATGTCCAAACCCACCCGCGCGCACCGTGCTCCATCCTATAATGAGTGCACTCAGTTGTTCTGAGGGTCCGCCAGTTCCTGAGCTGGAGGGGATCGACCTGTGCTTGGACACAACTTATCCCTGGACAAGAGTATTATGAAACCCCCCATCAGGTGAAAAGGTGAGTACAGAAGAGATGTTTTATCTAATTTCTCTGAACACTCACTAAGATTAAGAAGACAAAAATGAGATGCCATTGAAAGTTACTTTTCTTCACTTTTTTAATAATCCTCCCACTTCCTGTTTTCTCTTGGGAGATTGAAAAGTGTCTTCTCACACATTTCTCATTATCAGAAGTTAATGAGAATTCTAATTAGGGATACTGCACACTTTGATGGTATTTTATAAAAATGTAGTGCTGGCTTCTTGTTTGTCAGGCTGCCAGTCTTTTGCATCCTTGCCAAAGATGCCCTCTCTAATAATAATACTAATAGCTATCATTTATTGAAAGTCTACTATGTGCCAGGCAATTTGCATACATTGGCATTCGTCTTTGCAAAAGTCATATGAGGTAGGAACTATTAACCCTAATTTCGCGTGTGGAAAGTGAAGCTCAGGCTGGCGAAGCGATTGGCCTGAAGTTACACAGCTAGGAGTTGGCGGACCTGGGATTTAAACTCAAGTTTATTCTCTGGTCAAGCACTTTTCATGTCCAGCTTGGGCAGAGGATCTTGGGGAGAGAGAAGACAAGACAACAGGATAACTTGTCACTATTTCTGGGAAAAGGGTCAGTTCCAACCAGAGTATTTGCTATGAGTTATGGTATCTCCAGCATCAGTTTCTTGGTCTCTCTGGGAACAGAGTAGGGTAGGGAATCCCAGGAGACTCTGAGACACCCAATTAGAAGGGCAGTAATATCAGACCCAGGAATAGACTGATTGCTTATTCATTATTCTTGTTATGCCTACATTCTTCCATCCATCCTACAGAAGGCTGTCAGCAATTACCACCGCGTTCTTTCCAGAAAGGGGGCTTTAGCCTGGCTAATCATCTCTCCCTGAGTTGAACAGACTGTTGGGGTAAATCCTCCTGATGTGACATCAAATTTCTACTGTCTCTGGGGCTCTCCAGTGAGTCCTCAGCGAACACCTTGGGGGCAAAATGAGAGAACTGGACTGTTGCAAAGGAAGAAACAGTCCCTTCCAGTCTTGTTAAGTGCCAGTTGCCTTGTTAAGTGCCAGTTGTCTTGTTGCACAGGTGTGCCCAGAGGCAATGGAGGATCCGGTGCAAGCTGGATCATCTGCACAGGAAGGAGCTGGGTCTGTTCCCCTCTCCTCTCAGCAGGGACCTCTTTCATTTTGATTTTTCTCTTCTTTCTGTGTCTCCCTTCACTCTGTTTCACACATCCTCCTGAGCATCTACTTAATAACAACGCGCGCTTATGTACCTGACCTGACTTGACCAGGTCAAGAGCACCATTGATGCTGACTACAGCGCCTCACCCTGCACTACCCTCTCACAAGTCCTTCTCCCCTCTCCTATTCTCTCTCTCTCTCTCTCTCTCTCTCTTTCTCTCTCTCTCTCTCTCTCTCTCTCTCATTCTCCCTCTGTTTGGATCTCTTTTTTCCTTTTTATTTCAGGCACTTGCCAGCCTCTAAAGCCTGCCTCCCCCCACCCCAAATACATTCTCTCTTTCTATCTCTCTGTCTCTCTGTCTCTGTCTCTGTCTCTCTCTCTCTCTCTCTCTCTCTGTTTCTCCTCTCTTGATTTCCATCTGTGGGGCTCTATGTCTTTTTCCCTGACTTTCTGTTTCACTCTCTTTTTCATGTGCATCAAAAGGATTAATTCTATTTTGAGGTCAGTCTACATTAAAGCATCACCATCATCTTCAGTCTCTACGTGTGTCGTCCCAAACAAGCACCATTCACGTTCAGAAGACGGAAGTTAGACCCAGATATAGTTGACTCCAGAGCTCACACTGTTAGCAACTGCCTCAATTTCCCTCTTCCACATCCAATCTATTTCCAGTTGCTGCCAAGTTAATACTCTAAATATTTCTCAAACATGACACCCACCTTCCCATTTATCCATTCGACATATACTGAATCACCTGCTATATGTCAGTATCTGTACTAGTAGGTTTTGGACAAGTGGCAGAAAAGACAGAATAAGACATGATCCCTGTCCACAGGGAAAAGAGATAACCACTCTGTTAACATATGTTTTCTCCATCTCATGCCTGCGTTAATATAACAAATTTTATCAACCCCCTCTCCATACTGCAGCTCGATTGCCTAAAGCTTTGGTTGACCCTTTAGTAGGACTCTCCCAGGTCGGATAAAGAAGTGTTATATAACAGTCTCCATAGCCTGTCCCGCAGCCTCTCCAGGTTCATCTTTAACCAGCCTCTATCATTCATGTTCTAAAAAGCATTAGGGTGTTGGAAGTTTCCCCATAAAGCACCAGCTGTTCCCTGCCACCAGGCCTGGTCCTTTCCTCTGCCCAGAATGACCTTCCTTCTGCATCTGGTCAACTGTACTCCTTCTTGGAGACTCAGATCAGCAAACTCCCAATTCTCTCGGCCTGGATTAGCTGCTCCTTTTCATGGCCTGTAAATATCCATGATTAAAATTATAGCATATTGTCTTATAACCGTCTGCTTCAGAGTCTTTTTTTCCTACTGGACAGGGAGCTCCTAAAGGTTAATTTGTCTCTGAATTGCCATTGCCTAGAATAGAGAGTAAAGTAAGGCAAGTGATAAATATTGAATGAATAAGTGAATGAACGAATAAATGAAAGAATGCTATTTTGACTACAACTTGTTTCTTTTCTGAGCATTGATAGTGCAGGGCTTACTGAACACAGGAGACAATTTGTGGTTGGAAAGATGTAAAGACCTTCCTTTGGTGTGGATGAGGGCTTTGAAGATTCCTTTGAGCATCTGATGTGACCGTTTCACCAGAAAAATACACAAACACAATATGTTTGATATAGTCATGGAGTTTCATGGATTTCCAGTGCCCGTATATGTTGACCTCTGCTTCACTGGACGCCAGTATGAAGAACTCCATCTCTAGAAATGAAGCGAGGATACAAGGGTCTTCCAGAGAATCTATGTTCATTTAGGAAGTTTTGTGGGAGCAGGGATGTGATTAGAACTCTCTGCCTTCTCTCTCTGTTTCCCCTATGACATCACATTTCCTCTTGGCTAAAGAGTTTGGACATCAGGATGAAAACCTTCACTGGGCAGTGTTTTTTTCTTTGTTGCTATTGACGTGAAAAGCTTTGTTATAACCTTGGAAAGTGACTTGGTTGATTCTTGGAGATGCTGTGTAGGGTAATCGAATGTAGTTAAACCAGTCTGAGTTGTATCTGACTTAGTTCTTATTAATTACATGGCAAGTTACTTAACTTCCGGGATTCTCTTTCCTCATCGCTAACATTGGGTTAACGATAGCAAAATCATAAGGCATTCCATAAATAACATTCAAGAGTGTTGACTTGAACAATATCTGATATACGGTACATGCTCAACAATGACACCATCATCATTGTCATCCTCATCATCATCATCACCTCTAGGATTCAGGTCTCTTGATCTGACTATGTAATGTCTTTTCAATACCATCTTATTTGGATTACTCCTTTTCATAAGCAGAAAGGATGCTGGCAGATATAATTTCCTCCAGGTATCGTTTTCACCAATTTAAATATTGTGGTTTTAAGGAACAATCGAGATGTCTTTGCAGATGGTACCACCTCTTTATGAGTGTCCACCTGGGATCAAACACTTATGTAAAAGCCCTTACCTTGACTTTTAGAGTTGGAATGCTCTCTCTTCCTTTAATGTTGGAGACTCCCTTTGGTGCTGCTTAAAAAATGATGAAACCTAAAATCTGCCCGTTATGCGTTTTGGAGGAACACCCAGTTCAAACACTTAATTTTATTGGTGACTAACACCTGCGTTTGCCATTTTCTTTGCAAAGAACTCTGAGATTTTGAAAGCGGCCTTCTGCAAATAAAAACATCCCAACCAGACTTCTCAGCATGCCCTGTGTGGATGAATAGTTTGCAAATGGAAAATATTATGCCTTTCCTTGATTCCACATGGCTGGAATTTTACTAGAAAATCACAGTGGCCCTGAGGCCATGTAATTTAGTGTTCCTGACACCATTCAGCCATTTGATTCCCCAACCTTAGTGCCCCTCCCCTACAACCCTATTTGGACCCGTTAAACTTTGATTACATAGACTAGTCGGAGTAAGGGAGAACCTTAATAAATAATATTTCCAGTTCATTACGGGATCATCCCAGTAGGAAAAGATCATTGGGAAGAGCTACAAGTACTGTCAGTGCCACTTATTAACTGTGTGTCTCTGGTAAAGCCACTTACCTTTCTAGGGTCTTTATTACTACAGCAGAAGTTTCAAGGTTACTTTGAGGATTAGAAATAAATTTGAAAAGCATATGGCATATTACATGTATTCAGAGAGAGTCGGTTCTCTTCCCTTCTACTTTTTCATTCATTCACTTAACAATGTATTGAATAGTTACTGGGTGCCAAGCACATTCCTAGGAACTCAGCATATAATGTCAAACAAAACTATACTGCCCATGTCCTTGAGGCAATACCATTAAAATGTGATATATTCTAAGATGGGGAAGTTTAGGGTGCTCCAGGACTTCTTAGGAGAGGAATCTTACCCACCTTGGGTTCATTTATAGATTATAAATGGAGTATAAATGATGATAATGATGATGACGACGATGATGATGACGACGACAGCACTCACATTTTGGGCAGAGCACTGATACTGACCTGACCAGGGCCACACAGCTAATCAGTCACAGATAATCAGTGTCGGAGTCCAATTCAGGCTGAGGCTCTTCCTAACTCCAGAGTCCAAGGCTCTCTCCAGCTCTCTCCACGCTCATGGAGCTTAAAGGTTTACTCTGAAGTGGACACAAAATGATATTTGGGGCATGTAAATCCTTGCACTGTGATGACATCCACTACACCCTTTCTTATAATCCACACCCACTGTTTTGAATATTTCATAACTTCACATTGGAAGAAGCTGACGGGTTAACAGCATCACTTGTCTACCAAACACCATGGGCTGAGACCACGTGATCAAGAACACTTTCTGTGATCTAGAATGGATATGGGCTTGTGACCACAGCTCTCATGAGCCATAGAGGACTTTGACAATATTGTGAGATGGGAGTGAGTGAGATTCAAACTCACCTGTGGCCAACTCTCTCTCCATCAGATATGAACATCCTCAGGAATCAAAACATCTCTTGCTTTACCTCCAAGTTCTGTGGCTGAGGATGACAGTAGATCGAAGTTTGCTGGCAGGCACAGCCCACAGTCTGTCATTGGGCAACTTTAATATCTACTACATGACAACAGCCTCAAAAGTGGCAGATAGATAACACAGACATTAATTAAATCAGCCAGCCCAGGTGGGCTCCCTTGTACTGAGACTCAGAACATAGGGATAAGAGCCAGAAGTTCCCTTTGAGGTTTAGACAAAGAGAAAACCAACATCCCCACCACCCTCGAATGCCCTCACACAATCTAGCAAAACAACCGACTGTCAATCATCCAATGAGGAAAACTGGTCCTGATATGCTTGGTGCCTGAATAGAATGGGTTGATACCAGCTATAAATTGATGTGAGGTAGCTCGAACACTTACACAGGTGATCACAGCCAGATGGATTTGTTTTCATACAATATCCTTAGAAGTCCAAACCCCTGATCTAGGAATCCACAGCCACCTGGTGAATTTCAGCCTCATTTCTCAGCCCCTTCCCTCCCCAAACCCATTAGGCCCTCTTAGCTCTCACCGCAGTCTGTCTGTATTCAGGGACTTAGCAGATTGTATCATACTATTGACCTACTACTGTCTTTAAGGACCTCCCATCCACCTGCGAGATCCTTAAAGGTAAGAACTCTATCTTATTTATCTTTTTAACTTTGCCCATAGTAGGACCAATAAAGCTTCCTTATTCTGATCCAGGTAGTAGGTTCTCGAAGCTTATTTTATGTTGAAGGAAGGAAGGAAGAAAAGAAGAGATTCCAACTGCTCCATCCATGTAATGGCCCCCCCCACCCTCAGCATGAAGCACAGTGGTCGGGGTCTACTACACTCACTATGATCGCCCAGCTGAGAAACGTAAGGCCAGTGCTTGCCCACTCAGCTGTACGTTACGGAAGGGGGCATTAACTATCTCTCTGCTCTGTTCCCTCCAAATCACTCTCCGTAAGCACACCCATGATTTTCACCCCCACCCCCCAACAACATGTGTAGCCGTGGGGGTCTCTTCTTCATTCCTCATCTCGATCTAAGTACCAAAAAGCCCCTATTGACTTGCCTTAAATTGCCTTCAACATGACTAACCTTTCCTTGAATTCAGAATTTTCTCATACCTTAAAATTTCCAGGGCCTTCACTCTGTTCCCTTCGCCTCAATCCAACTGAGCTACCCTTTCTCCTGAATGTCTGTCTTAGCTATTTCCTCTCATGAGGGAAGTTGTTACAAACTAAGGCCAGGGCCTTAAACCTGGTAAGTCCATGGTCTTGCAGTTTACGGATAATGTTCAGGGACCCATAATTCCTCAGAAACGGAATATAAAATCTTGTGTGAGGCTGTGCCAGTATCTGTTTCTGGATTTTGATAAGGTACTGCACTTAGAAGAGATGCCATCATTGGGAGAAGCTGGGTGAAGGGTGCTTGGGACTTGTCTGTACTATTTTGAAAGCTTCTCATGAGTCTATAAATACATCCAAATACAAAGTCTCTAAAAATCTTGTGAAGCAGTAAAATAGAAAACAAAAGTCTTGTGCATGTGCCTGCTTACTTTTCAAGGAGAAGCTTCATCTCTTTCTTCCACTTATTAAAGTGGAATTTGATCCACAAAATTTTATAAACGTCGATATAACTACTTACACAATTCTGAGCCTTGGTATCTCTGTCCTGTTCCGTTGTACATCCATCCTCCCTGTGGGTCATCATTTGCCATCACCTCTGCCTATATCCACACTAAGTAGGGGAGGG
>PVJD01008464.1:0-72301 GCA_004026545.1 Mormoops blainvillei
TGTAGGTTATTATATAATAACAAGAACAATCATAATCTTAATCACCTAACACTTACTGAATGTTTCTATGTGGCAGAAACATATTCCAACTATACGTCTGACAGAGGTACTGTTTTCATGTTGTAAATGAGAACAAAGCCAGAGTTGGCTAAGTAATCAGCCCTCGATCACACAATGAAGCAGAGTGCTGAGACACCAACCACACAGTCTGGTACCAGGGCCTGTACTGCTGCAAATAAGCAAAGAAGAGGTATTTAAAATAAAGGGCAAAATATTCACAGATCAATAAGAAAGCTAATGACAATAGTGTGACCTCCAACAGCTAGATTACCATTTTTATTCAGATCTAACAAAACATACCCAGCTTATTGTCTATATATTAAACTTTCATTGACACTGACTCTTATTTGTAAATTGCTAATTGTATAAAAATAAAATCTTCATCAGCGTTAATAAAGAGAGAAATGTGCTATATATCTATGCAACCTTTAAAAAAATTTCTTCAATTTTAAATATATTATATTAAAAATAATAAGGTAAATACTTTATCATGTATAACCTGAGGTTAATACAATTTTTAATAGCATAATTTCACTTCTGCTTGGTTATATCATGTCACCAAATTTTTTATTTAAAAGAAAAATATAATATGAAGCCATGGTCAGCTAGCTCAGTTGGTCAGAGCATCGCCCAAATACACCAAGGTTGCAGGTTTGATCTTTGGTCAGGACACATACAAGGAGCAACCAATGAATGAACGAATGAATGGGGCGGAACAACAAAGTGATATTTTTCTCTCTCCCTTTCCCTTGCTCTCCCTTTTTCTTTCTCAAATCAATTAAAAAAATTGAAATAGAATAAAAATTTTCAAGTTCTATCAAATCTAAAATAGAATATAAAAATATATAATAAATTAACTCTCAAATATCTGTTTTATTACATATGATTTTTCATTAATTTTGTGTACCAAGTCCTTTTTGAAACCCAGAATTCATTTTGATTGCAAGACTATGAAGTTATCCTTCTAAGGGAAATTCTAGGAAAATAAATAAAAATGAGAAAATTATCTCTTTTTTAAGTATATTTTGTTTTGTACTTAAAATTTAAAAAATATTATTCAGTATGTTTTAAAATCTTCTCAGGAAAAAAATCTAACAAACATCTGTACTTGAAAGTGTATTTTACTAAGATTAAAGATCATAATAAAATATTAAGGAAATTTTATAGAGATTATTTAATGGTATACTATTTCAATGTTGAATAAACATTACAGTTTATTTTATTTTACATTTAAATTGTAACATACTACAGGATAGATTTCCAATACAGAAGCGTTTCAAATACTTTATGTACATATCCTGCACTCAAGAAGGTGGAACTTCTCACTTCTTTAGAGTGGGTTGTATATAGAAGCTTCTTTTCAAACAATACAGTATGGAAACGTGGGGATAGAGGAAGGAATTTTACAGTGGAGCTACCTGGCAAACACTAGCTCATCCAGAGGTGATCAAGGTCAACATCAACAGATATAAATCACGTTGATAGTATGTACCCTTGACATGATGTGATGAAAATGGCACTTTCTTTCTATGACCTTCCTCTCAAAACTCATAACCTCTATTAATTACAAAAGAAAAAAAAAAAAACCTGCCCAGTGCTCCTGAACATTGTCAAGGTCATCAAAAACAAAGTCTGAGAAATTGTCACAGTTAAGAAGAGCTTAAAGAGAAATGAATGCTAAAGCTAATGTAGTAACATGGAAAGAAGAAAACACTAGGAAAAAACTGAAGATACCTGAATAAATTATAAATTTAAGTTAAAATAACAGATAACTATCAAGTCATTAACTGTAACAAACAAATAGCAAACTAATGTAAGCCACTGTGTGCAGAATATAAGGAAATTTTATGTACTATATTTGCATTTTTTTCTGTAAATTCGAAACCCTTCTAAAAATAAGTTATTAAAATATGTCCCAAAATTTTAAAAAAATTAACAAAAAGTAAATACCACCCATTAACTATGTATTAAATATAATGAAAAAATCATCTATAATTTCACCATCCAGGTATAACCACTGTTAATGTTTCCATGTGTTTCTTTCACATTCTTTTATTTATAAATAAGCTTGAGTTTTTTTTCAATTTGGATCATGTATCCAATACTATTTGAGCATCTTACTTTGCACAAGATTTTATATTTTAAGTATTTTATCATGTCATTGTATAGTGTTTAAAACAATATCTTAATAAGTTTGTGACACTGGTTAGGCTCATGTATTATAGTTGATTCAAAACAAACACTCTCAGATAAGATAAAATTTTCTAATTTTAATTAATTTTAAGAGGATAATTATTATTCTAGTATGAAGATGTTTACCTAATCTACAATTATTTCTTCAGTACGAATTCTGACAGTGGGTTACTACATCAAAGAATAATAACATTAGACATTTGACAACCATCACCAAATTGCTTCCCAGAAACTTTATTTCTCCATTTACCCTTACCATTTATGAGCTCTGTACCCTTAGTTTTCCATTTTTTACTAACAGGATAGTTAAATAGCAATATTATATACATTTAATTTTTATTTCTTTGTTTATTAGTAATGTTGGTAAGTACTTTTTTTATTTCCCCTGTCAAAATCGTACAAGTTGTCTTTTGTTTTTGTTGTTTTTAACTCAAAATTGGCATTTTTCATTGAGGTTTTAATAACTTTTATGTATAAAGTCCTTAATTTCTTGAAATTCATATTTATTTCTAGCATTCTATCATAAATATTGTTTCTTAAATTTATTTAGTACTAAATTTGTATGTAGTCAAATCTAACAGTATTTTCTACTTCTACTATAAGTTTTGTGTTAAAAGAATTGTTTTCATCTTAAGTTTTCATAAATATTCATTTTATAGTTTTCTTTTCTGCATCACCTATTTTCTACTCATCATTTATTTCTTTTCTGTTTGTCAATTAGTTTGTTTCAAAGTGAGGACTAGAGTTTTAAGTTTCATGGAGCGGTTTTTTTTTTGTTTTTTTTTTGGCTCCAAGAATCCAGATCAAGCTAAGAATTGACAGTTTTTGCTAACTAAATTAATGTTGAGTGAAGGGGAAGTTCAAGGGAGAAAATATTCAATTAGGTGGAAACTTTCTTTGGGTTTTAATTGTTTGTAAGAATTGGCCTAGTCCTTTGGGAGGAGTCAGTGAAGCTTCGGATTACACTCTGTCAGGAAGAGAAACAAAGGACTTGAGGTGAGAAAGGGCATGCTTTTTTTCAAAATTATTTTTTAATTGTTATTCTATTACAGTTTTTTTCAATTTTCCCCCCTTTGCCCTCCTCCACGAATCCCACCCCTTCTCCCCCTCCCATACTTATTCATCTAAAACTTGTTAATTCCCTGATTTTCTTGACAAAGAGCAGATTTTTTGCCTCAAAAATTTGCATCTAATTCTACGTTGGCTCTGTCTTATTTACCCATTGGATGTAGCCTTTACATTCATTTGTTCTTCCAAACCAGAATGCACAAATTTCTCCAGCCACAAGAAACTTCAAATTTTCCTTTATATGATTTTTAGCCTTTGACCTAAATTCTGAAACAATATTTCAAACTTGGAAGATCCTCTCTGCATTAAATTTTCATTTCTGGGATCTTCTACCACACATTCATCTCTTTGATTTTGTCCTGCTCTTGCATAAATAGTTGGGTCCTAGGGCATGAGATATCTGTATCTTCCGTCACAAACTCCAGTCTTATCATCCTCCTATTATGACCTGTCATGCCAGCTGAGGACCTATCTGTACTTTAATTAGTGGAAATTATACCTGGTTTTTGTAAAGGACAGGCTAAAAAATTTGATATAACATTACATTTGATATTCTCTTATTTTTATAATTTTTTTATTTTGTAAAATATTTTAATTGTTGTTCAATTATAGTTGTTCCTCTTTTTTCCCCCGTTACTTTCTCCAGCCCTATCTACACCCACCTCCCACATTCAATCCTCTCCCCTGCTCCTGTTGTCTTTGTCCATGGGTCCTTTATACATGTTCCTTGACTTAACCCTTCCCCTTCTTTCCCCCATTATCTTCCTCCCCCATCCCCTCTGACCATTGTCAGTTTGTTCTTTATTTCCATGTCTGTGGTTCTATTTTGCTCATTTGTTTGTTTTGTTGATTAGGTTCCACTTATTTGTGAGATAATATTCTACTTGTCTTTCACCACGTAGCTTATTTCACTTACCACAATACTCAGGAAGAAAAGTGAGGGAAACTCAGACAAAATGATTTCAGAAGTTCATATTGAATTGTGAAAATAGTCAATACATATTTGCATAAGTAATTTTGTGCATATAAATGAAATCGACACATCAATATTATATAAAAATTGAAATATTTTTATATATGATATTTGAAAATGTGCAAGATCATGATATTAACAAATTGAAATGTGAAAGGTATAAAATTTTCATAGCTGAACAATCCAATAAATCATTGTTAAAAACACTGTAAGGGTGCCAATTAGCTTCTCATCCATATTAAATAAAATAAAAAAGCACAACAGAATAAAATCTAAAGCTGTTTTAAAGAATGAAAAAAATGTTGAAATAAATTCACCCCTATTTGATCCTTTTCAATGTGTTCTTTTATGTCTGAAGTTTGACCCACTGACAGGGACAACAGGGTGGGGATTGAATATGGGAGCCGCAGATGGGCAGGGCAGGCAAGAGTAAGGAGGAAAATTGGGACAACTGAAATTGAACAACAATAAAAATAAATGAATTAACCTGGAAAAAAATTAAATGAAATTTTAAAAAAGGAACATACAAACATTTACTGGTTCTGATGCTATTGATGCAGCATTAAGGCATCTTATACAAAATATGTGCTGAAGTAGTAATGTTATGTTTCATCTTAAAGGAGTTGGTCTTTGCCAAGTTCTAATGAACCATACAGTATTTCAACCAGTAGGAATGAAGATATTAAAAAATAAGAATGAATTGGAATTAGAAGATTCAAACAATAGTCTCTGCAGGTTTCTAGGCAATAGATCATCTTATGTTTTGTGTGAAAGAAAAGAGGATGCTGAGAATGAGTTAACAGATAAAATAAATGGAAAGGAATCTTTAAGGTTAGTGTTAATTGAGATACTGTAATGCATTGTGTTTAGATGCTGGCAGAAGTGTCATCATTGAGTAAACATGAATGTTATGCTTTCAGTTTTTTTCTGAAGTCAATAAAAAAATAGCCTTGTTAATTTTTTTTAAAGAAAAAGAATAAGATAATGAATACTTCTGATAAAAATCCTATTTATTGTTTTTAATTCATTAGAATATTCTTGAATACAATATTATAAACTCATATGTCCTTCACACCCCCAAAATTGTCTATGGCATTAAATATTCCATGTTGTCTAATTAAGTAAATGAAGAAAACATTCTCTGTGACCTACTGCTCAAAAGTGACACTTTCTAAAAGACATAAAACCAAGTTAGTTTTAGAGTTTTTATTTAATCTATATTTATACACATTTCTTAAGATTAAAAATTGGCTACTCGGGCAACCTTATAACCTGTTACTTATCATCACTCTTTAATTACCAGTAGGCATTCATATAGAATGACCCTGTCTAGGAGGATTCTCTTTCTTTCAGCTTTGAAAGTACTGCATATTAAACATGCCTTATAAGCATCAGTTTTGTTGGCAGAGAATGTCATTTACAGCACTCACCCTCTGAAATATTTCCAATTTTCTTTTAAAATTCAATTTAAAAGTCATCTCTTCTGAAAAATTTCCTTGTAATATCTTCCCAACACATTTAATCACTTCTGCTCTTTTCTGTCGTTGTACTACACATGCATCCAATATTGCATTCATCATACTGTGTTGTATTTTATAACTATACATCTGTATACCCTCTACTAACAGCTCCTTAAAAAAAGTACTATTTCATTCTTTTCTACCTATTTCTGTAACTTAACATACATTTTAGAATAATACTGGGCATCTCTTCTTTCTGGTGGGTAACGCATCTCGGGATAAGAAATTGTAAATCACAAGGTTCTTTCTTGATGAACAAAAAGCTAGAGTTTCCTCAGATAGATATTCCTGTCTGAAACCTTAAATTGGTAATCCAGAATCAGATAATTTCTTTCCGAATAGTGCTTAATAAATTGGAACAATTCATTGACTAAAGATCAGAATTTTCAAGACTTTTAGAACATCCCCTTCAATCTGTTAACAAATTATTATCCTAAGAATTTATTTACTAGAAAACTTAGGCACTTATAGAAGTTTCTTTTTACATGTTTCTTTTTTTTTACGCATAGCCATTATATTAGTTTAAGAAATTGTGTTATCTGGATTAGATTAGGAAATGATTTAGTCTTCAGATTGAATTTAGGAATAGTGTTCAAGTATAAACAGGATATAAAATGTCTGTTTATATTGTGGGCTTTTTCTTTCCTGATTGGTAATGTTCATTTTAGAGTATTGCAAAGACATAAAAATAAACACACATAACCTTATTGCATTAGACCAACCTCTCTTAACACCATGCTACCTTCATTTCCCATCTCCTTTTTCTTATGTACTTTATTTTTATTTGTGATATAATTATTTGATTCTCCTTTAGAAAAAAATCTCAACATTATATAATAACTGCTTTTTTATCATTAAGAATCTTCATAAATATAATTTCAAAGGTTTCATATTATTGACTTGAATGAACATGGAGTAGTTTTCCTAACCATTAAGCAATTGGGTAATTTTTTTTACAATATACTTTCATTACAAATAAAACAGAAAAACATTTTCACACATTATTTATATTGATGTTGATTATTTATTTACCATAAAAGACAATGGGGTACACAAAGATAATAACCAATTAGTTAATTAGGAAAGTTATACTGATTATATTCTCTCATAATATATTTATCTCATCATGAAATAACCAGTGTTGAATATTAAATATAAAAGATGTGCCAATTTTATGAGCATGAAAACAACACTGTTTGACCATTATTTTTTTGATTACTAGTGAAATGAAACACTCTTATGAGTATATTTGTATAAAATTGTGTTTTATATATAGATATGTTCCATTTGAACAATATGGTTTATTACCTGCATAAGTTCTTTATATATTTTAATTTCCTGTCCTCAAGTTTTCAAATATTTTGCTCCAGAGAACTATTTCTTAAAAGGATCACTTTGTATATGATTAATTGATCTCATCTATATTAGCTGATGATATGGAAGATGTTGATCTTCCATAATTCATGTAGGAATGTTTCCTGAACATGTTTCCAAAGTGAAATAGCACTGTCAGGAAATGGTTTACAGTATTCTAAGGACTATTTATTATGAACTTCTAATAAAATTTTTGATTGATTTATTGGACTATTCTAATAATCCTTTGCAACTTAATGGAATGATGTGCCTTTGCAATGACCCTAACACAGTCTTACATATGTCATAAAAAGATGTCAAAATTACATCTCTGTATATTCCTATTAGTGAAATAAATGTATTAATTACAGTTTCTAATAAATTGAATTAAGCTAATAACTATAAAATAAGACATAAATAATAAGAATAAGACTTTAGAATGACACAAATATATTTTGGTTTACTATTACTGGATGATAATTTTAGCACATAACCATGCATAATCCAATATGTAAATAAATATTTCAGTAAAACACACAACCTTATTTCTGCTGCTGGCAATATGCGCTAAGAATCCTGAATCACTAGTTCAAAAGAACTTATGCACCCCTGTGTTCATAGCTACACTATCTACATTAGCCAAGTGCTGGAAAGAGCAGAAATTCCCATCAGTAAATGAGTGGATCAAAAAAACTGGTATATTTATACAATGAAATACTATGCAGCAGCAAGAAGGAACTCCTACTTTTTTGCAACAGCATGGATGGAACTGGAGACAATTATGCTAAGTAAAATAAGCAAGTCAGTGAAAGACAGATACCATATGATGTCACCTATAAGTGGAATCTAATGAACAAAATTAACTAATGAACAAAAGAGAACCACAGACATAGAAACATGGAAAAGACTGAAAGTGATCAGAGGGAAGGGGGAGGTGGATAATGGTGGAAAGAAGGGAAAGGGACTAGACAAAGAACATGGATGGATGACTCATGAACATGGACAACAGTGTAGGAACTGACTGTGGAAGTGGGGTGATGAGATGGATGGAGGAGGGCAAAGGGGGAAAAATAGGAGCAACTGTAATAAAATAACAATAAAAATGATAAAAAAATAAAGTAAAAAGAATTTGCAAGTGTTTCTTTTTCTTTAAAAAAAATTGAAAAGAATTGGTAATAATTCTCTAAGTGTTTGGTAGAGTTCACCTGTGAAGCCATCTGGTCCTGGACTTCTTTTTTTCAGAAGATTTTTTATTACTGATTCAAGCTCTTTGCTCATCATTGGTCTGTTCAGATTTTCTATCACTTCATGATTCAGTCTTGGTGAGTTGTATGTTTCCAGGGATTTTTCATTTTTTCTAAGTTATTTTATTTGTTGACATATTATTGTTCATAGCAGTCTCTGATAATCCTTTCTATTTCCATGGTATTACTGTAATGTCTTTTTATTTATTTATAATTTTATTATTTTAAGTATTCTCTCTTTTCTTAGTCTAGCTCAGCAATATTTAATGGATGTGACACAAGAATTTTTAAAACATGCAATACTTGACTGTTTAGTCAGGGGCCCGGAGCTCTTTCTTGTTAGGTGGTCAAATAAAACAAATGCAAACAGCCAACACAATAGCCATCTTGTGTGAATACTCTGTCTTAAACCATAAGTATATAGGTCGTATAATAGAGTGGCATCTTATTTTTCCCATAGTATAATAAGGTGCATGCATGTGATTAATTTTTGGTACCAGAAATCCTTATATACAAATGTAGGGCCCTAATTTTATAAAAAGTCACTTAGGAGCAAAATGGGTAGGTGATTACTATTATTTTTTAATCAATCAAAATTATACCTTTTTCTGTCAGATGAACAAAAATATATATTTTTGGTGTGCCTCATAATTTTAGTTATTAGTTTATGTGTACCATGAGATGAAAAAGGATGTAAATCATTTGTCTAGCTAAAGTTTTGCCAATTTTGTTTATCTTTTCAAAATCAGCTCTCAGTTTTGTTGTTGTTTTCTATTGTTTTTTTTTGTCTCTACTTAATTTATGTCTGCACTAATTTTTATTATTTCCTTCCTTTTAAAACATTTGGACCTAGTTTGTTTTTCCTTTTCTAGGTCCTTGAGATGTAAGGATTAATTGTATACTTGAGATCCTGCCTTTTTCTAAATGAACCATTGTCATTATAAACCCCCTTCTTAAAACCATTTTTGTTTCATCCTATAAGTATTAGTATGTTTCCATTTTTGTTTGTGTCAAGATTTTTTTTTGAATTTCTCTTTGTTTCCCTCTGTGACCCATTGGTTATTCACAAATGTGGTAATTTCTACATATTTGTGAATTTTCACGTTTTTGTCCTGTTGATTTCTAGTTTAATACCATTGTTGTTTGAAAAGATAATTGATATGATTTCAGCTTTTTAAATTTGCTAAGACTTGTTTTGTAGAGTTGATCTATCCTGGAGAAAAATGTGTATTCTATTGTGGTTGGATAAAATGTTCTGTGTATGTCAGTTAGGTCTATTTGATCTGAAGCGTAGTTCAAGACCATTATATCTATGTTAGTTTTTGTCTGAATGATCTATCCTTTCTTGAATGTGGGTTATTGAACTCCTCTGATATCGTTGCATTGTTGTCAATTTTTGTTTTCAGATCCAACTCATTTTACAAGACCAGTATTACCTTGATAACAAAACCAGATAAAGACACTACAAAAAGAAAATTACAGGCCAATATTCTTGATGAACATAGATACAGAAATCCTCAATGAAACACTAGAAAGAAAAATTTAAGAGAATGTTAAAAAGATTACACATCATAATCAATGGGATTTAACCTTGTGATGCAAGAATAAATCAACATATGAAAATCAATGTGATACACCACATCAACAATATGCAAGATACAAATCCTATGATCATCTTAATAGATGCAGAAAAAGCATTTGAGAAAATACAACATTCTTTTATAATAAAAACTCTCAACAAATTGTGTATAGAGGAAATGTACCTCAATATAATCAAGGCCATATATTGAAAACACCACAGCTAAAATCAAATTTAACAGTGAGAAGTTAAAAGCCTTTTTTCTAAGATCAGGAAGAAGGCTGGGATGCCCGCTCTTACCATTTCTACTGAACATACTACTGGAAGTCTTAACTATAACAATCAGGCAAGGGAAAAAAAAGTACCAAAATTGAAACATAAAACTATCCCTGTTTGCAAGTAATATAACCTTATATGTAGAAAATCCTGAAGATCCCACAAAAAAAAAACCCTGTTAAAACTAATAAATGATTTTAGTGATATTGCAGGACACACAATAGATATACAAAATCAGTTATGTTCCTGTGTACTAAGAACAAACTACCTGAAAAAGAAATTAAGAAAACCACCTCATTATTAATAGCAATGAAAACAATAAAATACTTAGGAATAAAATGAACCAAAGTGGTAAAATACCTATCCAAAGAAACTGAAGAAAACACAAATAAATGGGAGATATTTCATGTTCTTGGATTGGAAGAATTAAGGTTGTGGAAATGTCTATACTACCCAAAGTGATCTACAGATTCAGTGTAATTGGTATCAAAACTCCAATAGCATTTTTCACAGAAATAGAAATAAAACTATCTTAAAATTTGTGTGAAACACCAAACCTAGAGTAGTCAAAACGATCTTGAGAAAGAAGAACAACACTAAAGGCATCACGTCTTCTGATTTTAATCTATTTTATAAAGGTTTAGCCATTAAAACTCTATGGCATTGGAATAAACACAGATACATAGACCAATGGAACAGAATAGAGAGCCCAGATATAAACCCACATATATACAGTTAGTGTACAGTCAATATACAAGCTCTTGAAAAGGGTGCCAAGAACATACATTAAGAAATAAATAGTTTAATAAAAGGTGCTGAGAAAACAGGAGATCCACATACAAAAGAGTGAAATAGTACTCATGTCTTATCCACTCACAAAAATTAAATTGAAATGAGTCAAAGACCAAAAACTGAAAACTTATGTAAATTGCTCCTCGACATTGGTCTTGACAATGATTTCTTGGGTAAGGTGAGAAAAAAAAATCCCATAATCCATAAAAGCTAAAATAAACCAGTGGGACTACATTAAACTGAAAAGCTTCAGTACTACTAAAGGAACAAACACTAAATTGAAAGGGCAACCTACAGAATGGGAGGAAATATTTGCAAACCATATATATATATATATATATATATATATATATATATATATATGATATCACTTTGTATGCTTTAAATATATAAAATTTCTGTCAATATCATTGGAGTTGGAAAATAAAGTATATCATATATAATGTGTTTATATGTCAAAATTCTGATTAATTATCCTACTACTGGTTAAGTGACTCAGCTCTTATTATTGAGATCACTTCTCATGTTCATTTAGTATATCTCAATCTTAGACCCTTAAGTATCTAAACCTTTATCATTGACAGCCCCATTTAAGATGCCTTAAGAAGGGAAACTTGAACTAGAGAAAAATGGCATTCTAACCATTAATCCATTTCTACATTAAATTATGAAACTGTTTAATTCATTGAATCACTTTGTTTTTAATGTCTGATAAATGAAATACTAATCAAGGGAGTTGTTACTATCAACTTTGCAAGACTCTAAATTGGAAGGAAGAACACCAATTTCATGAGGAATTTGATCCTAACCTCTCTTTAGAGAATTTTGAAGGATACCTTTTGAAACAGTTTAATAATCTTAATAAAATAGCTTTAATATAAAGGGAATATTTTCAAATTATATACATTCATAGTTTGTTTCCTTAATTTATCAATTAAAAATTCAACTCATTTACAACTGATGTTTTGAGTGAAACATTCATATATAAATATACCTAGAATCATAATGTATCTTACATAGGAACAAAATTTTATTTGTGAACCTAATTATTGTCCTCTAAAAATGTAAAATTTTAATGAGACTAGATAGCTTGGATAATATTTAAAAGATAATAAAAAGCCAATATCAGAAAACAAAGCCTCAAAATATGGCAATTTTCTTCCAACAAATAATTCCAACTAACTTATTCTGATAAAATAATTATCCACCTTATTTTCAAATATCTCAAATTATTGAAAGGCCAGTACTTCTCAAGGCAGAACACTTTTTCTTGGATGATTCTGCATATAGAAATAAATATTTCTACACTCAGTGAAACTGTCTTCCAGAAGTGTTTGGCACACTGATCATTTTCCTAGAACACAATGGCAGCATTCAATAAAATTTCTCTTCCTCATAACAGCCCATCTAGATAACTTGCTTCTCCTCTTCCACAGTAGTTTTTCTGGACTAAACATTACTTAGTCTGCATTTGTTCCTATTTCTAGGATAACCACAACTTCAATTGCTCTTTCAGTGCAGCTAGTTCATCTACATATTTCTTAAAATGTGGGGTCCAAACAGGAGACAATATCTTTTGCAATGCAATCACATGGGTTATTATATCCCTCAGGTGAGATACTTTTTATGGATTGAATATTTATACCCTCCCCAAATTCATATGTTGAAACCCACTTCCCAATGTGATAATATTTAGAAATAGGGCCTTTATGGAGGTAATTAAGGTTAAATGAGGCAAGAGTGGGGCACTTATCTCCTAGATTAGTGTCTTTATAGGACCATATAGAAAACAGCTTCCTCTGTCTCTCTCCTCCATGGGAGGACACAGCAAGAAGGCAGCGTCTGCAAGCCAGGAAGAGCCTACACCAGGATCCAAATTGCCAATACCTTGATCTTGCTTTTCCCAATTTCCAGAACTGTGAAAACATAAATAAATTAATTTCTGTTGTTTAAGCTATCTAGTCTGTAATATTTTATTATGGTAGCTTGAGCAGATTAAGGTAATATATTTCTTTTCTACCTAAAGTGTCAAAAGAATATACAGAATTTTTGGTAATCATTTTATATAGTTATATTTATTAAATTAACTATTACATAAAACCTTTAAGCCCGTTCCATAGATGTTACTACTAAGGTGTGTGTTCTCTATTCTAGATTGATACTTGTTTATTTTCTATGGAGATCTTGTGAGCACTGACCTATTCTGGATTTTTGCAAACTCCTATTCACAGCTAATGAGTATTCCTTTACTTCTTCATCCAACTCATTAGTAAACATGTTCGATAAACTTGAGAACAGGGTGTTCTGGAATATCAGTAGAAATTTCTCATCAGATAGGTATCAATTGATTAATAAAATTTTTAATTAGTAGGATCAAAAGGGTTTTCCTGGTTTATGAGTCTTTGAAATTTTGCTTACTTTTAGCCAGCTTTACATGGTTTTGCGTCCCGGTAGGGACATGCTGCCACCACTGCCGCTATGGTGGTGACTGTTGCTAAGCGTGGAGAGCCCTTGCGAGGTCGCTCCTTGGTTATTAAACATCTAAAGAATAAGAACATAATTTGTTAACTCTTAAATTCCCAGTGTCCAGGACACCATGGCATATAATAAGCACTCATTAACTATTTTGTAGACTGAACTATGTGTTGGACATCTCTAATGATACTACAAAAGCAATCTAATTGGAAGAATTGGTATTTACTAATAATAGACACACAATGTGGATAATAGTGAAAGTGCCCACAATTGTTTCTTAAGTATTCTGAGGTAGTAATTTATGTTCAAGTTACACTAATAAGTAGTCTATTTTACCTGCTATCATTTTACTGGAAGTTCAGCGAATCATTAAAAATGCAAAATTTAATTTGTATTTATTATTTATTTTATGCCACGCATTTCAAAAATGATTAAGATGGTTTACAAGAATGCAAGTAACTCAGAAAGACGATGTACATTTAAAATAAATAAGAAGAGTGACGTAAAGAAAACACAAAATTTGCAAAAGCAATGGAACTAGAAATGAGGTCAGTATGCTAAAAACATACCTTTAACTCAAATACTTTTTTGATCTGGGTCACAATTTGCCTTTAATATTTGAACAATCAACAGGAACAGGAAACATGATTCACAATACATTTCTTACCAATGTTCAGGTATTTCCTGTCTCAGGATTTGGCACCAACCACCCATCCAGTATGATAAAGCCGGTACGGGAGGTACTTATTACAATACCTCTGTTACGGTCTCCGTATCTAATCCCTCCCCAGCCCAGTGATTTCTGCCTCTTAAATATCAATCTGAGCAGTGCCCTCTCCTAAAACATCACTTTCTAACGTGGACAAATGCAGTAGCCTTGTGACTGGTTTCCTCCTGCCCATGCTTACCCAATCCCCAGACTCCTTACACATTTTTCTTGTTTCAGCCACAGTGAATTTTTAAAAATGAAAAAAAAAATTATTGCTCTCAGGAAAAAGCCCCAGTAAGGCATGAAAAATCTTACATAATATGCCTCCCCAATGTTGAACCTATATCATTTAACTATTTTTGTGGCAGATGTGAGTTAGGTAAACGGACCTTAGTTTAGTTCCATGAAGTTACCCCAGTTCTTCCCAACTCAGACCCTTTGCACTTGCTGTTGCCTCTGCCTGACTGTGTTTATATTTTTCATTATACAAACATCATACATTTATTGATGTACAGAATCATTTCAGGTAAACAGGTTTCAGAACATTCATCTATGGTAGCGATTTTCAACCCTTTTGTCTCATGGCACACATAAATTAATTACTAAAATTCTGTGGCACACCAAAATTATATTTGATATTTTTTGCTAATCTGACAAAAAGGTGTAATTTTGATTGATTTGCAAAAAATAATAATAATAGTAATTACTTATGTTTTTGTTCCAAAGTGACTTTCTAAAAAAATTAGGTGCCTGGAGTTGTATATAAGGATTTCTGTACCAAGAATTAACCAAGCAGATGCTACTTTATTATGTAACATGACAAATAAGATGCAACTCTATTATATGACCTATATCTTTTTAGGATTCAAGGCAGAGCATTCACACAAGATGACTATTGTTGTGTTGACTGTTGATATTTTTTAATTGGAGTCATATATTGTGTTTTTAAAAAATCCTTGGAGCACGCTGGTTGAAAATCACTGATTTATGGTTTACATTCAGTTGCTTACATGCTATAAGACATATATGTCTTAAAACAAAAAATCATTTTTAATATGTAGGATAATTTTTAATAATATGCAAGTGGTTTATATTGACTAAACTGTCTAAATAATGCTAACATTTCACAACTATTAACTCTACACTATCAACTCAAAAAGTTTCTCCTTTTCCTTAGTAAAAGAAGAAAATGTTCTGCATTATAAATTGTTACTTAGCCTAATAAAAACATCATGGTTATGTATCATAAACATAAAATATTGAACACTGAAAGAATAGTGTAGACAAAAATATTACGAATCCAAAAGCTGATCTTGGACATAAATAAAAATCTGACATTCTATGAAAGTAAAGTTTATTTAATAATCACTTTTCTTACTGCTTATTCTACAGAGCTATACTTTAAACTTTCTATTTTATTTCATTTTACCTTTATGAAGTAATCATTTAAAGATGCTTTGGGGAAGGCAGGCTATAAAGTCCTTGAGCTCCAATCAGATAGCCCTATAAAACCCAGTATAAATCTATTTCTAGCCACCATGCTGAAATGACATATAGGATACATAGGTATTAATAACACACTGTCTTTTGCAAAGAGAATGATCATTGTTAGTAATGATCACCTTTCTAAAGTTGTATTTCATAAATTACTTTATGTATTTCATAAATTACTACCTTTAAAAGGTAGTCATGGCAATAAACTATAATTTTTGCTACTATTTTTACAATTAAAAAATGCATTCTACCATAACAATATGATGTTTTAAAAACACAAAGTAAAGGGAAAATGTCTACTTTGGAAACTTTTATTACAGATGGAAAGGGAATGCCACTTCAAAATCAAATGTTAAACATAATGGATTTAATAGTCTTATTATAATACTTTATTCCAAAAGAGAATTTTCTTGAAAATTGGATCCCTGATTGATTTACACAATCTAAGTAATGTTATATCAGGGAACATTAAATATGACCAATTAAATTTACACTAGAAAATTATCAAAAACATGAATAATTGTTGGAATTTGAAAGATGTGTTTGTTGTACAAAAGGAATGGAGGAAAGTAAGAAAATGAAATTAGCAATAGTTATCAGTGCTCAAATGAAGCATTTTTATGCAATCTGAAGGCCATATCAAAAGCAATTACTGGATTATGACAATTCTGGTTATTGATACTGACATGTGGTCAAAAGCCACTTGATCAAAATAACACAGGTCATCTGGTAGTAGATATTGGATTTGCATTTGAAAATAATAAGTAAACATGGTAAAAATAATTGTACACACACAGAAGCAAAGTGTTAGAGATCCCTAAAGTTATCACTTAAAATATTTGTCTGCATGTTAATGAATCTTTATTATATTATTTCTATTTTATTTCACTTAGCTCAATGATATTTGTTTTATAGCCTTAGTTGGAGAAAACAATGCAAAATAAACAGAGAAGATGCTCAGAATGGATATGTGACCATTGATCACATAGTTTGCTGCTACATTAGCAGAAAATATCTCCTAAGCCATTTCATTGGTCAGAAAATGGTCCCACTAATGGAAATCAGGAGCTGTGAGAAGAATTAAATAAGGAACTGTTGTCAGGTGTGCAGTGCTGGCTTCTCTGCTACTGTTTCCATTTGCTTCTTTGTCCCCTTAGGTTCCTCTCTTTAAGAGCCCATTATCTTGACCATGTTCAGCGGGTGTAATCTATATCAACCCAAAGGGCACTCCATAGAAATTCAAAATAATAACAGCAGGATATGTAAAAGTGGCAATAGTTACAATGATCATAGAAATACTGAAAATAATATACAGAAGTGAAAAGTATCTCTCTGTCATGATAGTAATGTAAGGGTTGCTTTTTTCTATTTCCAGAACATAATATTATTACATCACAATTTCAACACACATAAAATAACTATTTGAATTCACCATTGTTTGGATTATTTATAGGGTTTCACTCCATTAGATAATTCAGTTTAGATATCTCTGGCATCAAAGAATTAATAAAAGTAGTAAACACTTAGCAGCAGTAGGTGGTGACTTTAATGCATGTATGCAGGGATTATCAGATTACATTTAAGGAGAATAGGAATCCAAATTTGAATAAAATGAAGAGAGTTTTACTGCTTGGCATTATAAACAATGTGTCATTTTTATCATTGATGCTCATGTTCTTTATTCTACACCTTAGGTTTATCTGTTTCTCAATTGTTCTCTGTTCCACAGGGTCTCCAGTGAATCCCTGAATAATTGAAAACATTCACCTCCCCAGTGGCTGAGCTCTGGTCACTGTGGAGCTGAAGCAGCTCAGTAAACTGATCATTATGTTCAGGTAAAGGTGTCAGATTTTAAGATGGATGGCACAGCATTGATGCTGTGACCTCCTTTGACTTGAGACAATTACTTTGAATTGTTTTTATACCACAGTTTTTGTCTCTATTGATAGTTATGATAAGTTAAGCATTAAAATCTAACATGAATCTGATCTGGTGTTGTAGTAGTAATTCTCTTTATCTCCCCAAATACAGAGATCATCACTTTAATCCTTAAATAATATTATGTAACTAAAATAGACTTTTTATAATAGTTATTTTAAAAAGTACCACAGTCAATGGGATGATCATAGAGCAGAATTTCAAAGACAGGAGGTGAAGGGAAATATTATTAATCAGAATCAGGAGTCTGGCGATGATATTTGTATGACAGGATTAAACACTACAACAGGCTAACGTAGAGCAAGAGGGAAAAATAACCAATTATATATTCATGTGCACTTCTATTCTCAAAGATAATGTATTTGAAACACTATACAGCCTTTTCCCTAGAGATAGCAAACCTTTAAAATATTTATCTTATTTTCTCTATGAAATAGAGTTATAAAGTTGAAATATACTTTAAAGTACAGAGTTGCCTTTCTAATGGTATTGCACTTAAGCTACATGAAATAATTTCACTTGTTTTAAACTTTGGAGAAAATGATTAATTTGGCTAATTTTTCTTTCTGAATTCTTTAATGTATACAATTAAGGCTAAGGTTAATAAGAAGCTTAAATCATGGAAACATCCACCACTTTAGAAGAATTAGAAACTAATTGTTTCAAGTCAGAAAATCTATATCAGAATGCTAAAATATCATTGAATAGGCAGAGGAACCCAAACAAGGGAAATAGAAAGATGTAATTTTTTTAATTTTTCAATCTTAAAGCAGCTCTTACTACTAATTAGTTATCAGTAAAACACTGGTCCTGTAATCTAAAAGTTAAAAATATCATTTAAAATAATTAGAGAAATCAAGATACAATTCAAAATGTAATGGGTTTAAATTAATTACAAATTGATTAATTATAGTTCACATATTTGATTATAATTTTTAAAATTAAAATTACATTTTAAAAGTTACAAAGTAATTTTTGTAAAAAATTTATACAACATATAAAAATATAAGAGAAAGTTTTTAAATCACTTAAAAGTTGACTACTCGTGACCTAATAGTCAACACTTTAGCGAACATCCTTTCATAAATCTATTTATGATTTACATATAAATGCATAAATTTAAGTATATAGCATATGTTCTGTTCTTATAAGGACTAACTATGTTGCTTCTTTCCCCTCTTCCTCCCTCACCCCCACCTCTGATGCTCTATACTTCCAACTATACTCCAGGTTATAACAGTAAAAAAACCAGTTATGAATCTTTCTATCCTCTCTCTAAGTATGCATTTTATCACACATACACATGCATATATATGTCTTTTATACACACACACACACACTGTGTGTGTATATATATATAGGTATATGCAGTATATAATATATAAACACACAATATGCATGTAAGTCTACATGTCTATATATGTATGTGTATATACACATACAGACCTTTTTCAGAGTTTGTATTACAGAGATTAAATAATTATATATTAATGTTTCTGAATGTTAATTTTCTGGTTTTAGAAAAAAAGACTCGAAACCCCCCTACGCCTATCATTTTATTGTATGGAAGTGCCACAGTTCATGTGGCCAATCATTGTCTTTACAACCAGCCTTTCTTTCCCTCCATTCCTTCCCCATCCTTTCACTTAATACTAGAAATGATGCAATCAGTGTTCTCCTATATATAAGTTATGCACTTTTTCTTACAGGGTACTAACATAGACTTAGGTTGCTGCTTCAAATTATTTAGGAGCTTAAATTGTAATAGATGCAGCCAGATTGCTGTTGAATATGGTTGCAGAATACTTAATTTCACAATTAGTGTATGACTGTCATTTTCTGTCAGTACACTGTTAGTACTCTTTAATTTATGTAGTACAAAGTGTTAGTATTTAATTTTTGTGTTGGCTTGCAAACATGGGACCTTCCCAGAAGAAAATGAAAATTGGTTCCCCCATACACGGAGGCAGGGAGAGACCTCTAAAAGCAGGACACTCCAGATGGGTAGGTGGTAGGTTTAGCAAGGGAAGGAATTTAGGAGGCTTGTGTTGGCAGATATAAGATAGAAGATCCTTGCATGTGCCCACCAAAATCTTAAAAGTTTATGCAGAAGTTTTAAGTGGGTTCAGCCTCCCATTCAGTCGATGATCCCAATAACTTGTTGCTTGCTCAAGGCTGCACCCTGGAATCTGGGTCCCGCTGTGGGAGCAGAGGGAAGGACATGCATTCCAAGGACAAGGGAGGAGCAAGGTGCTAGCTCATGAGCCAGCTGGCAATGTCCTTTTGATTACCTTCTTCAATGTTGTGTCAAACTACCCAATGTAATGTTACCACATAATTTCACATCTATTTGTCTCTTTGTATTTTCTCCAGAAGTGGAGCTCCTCACTATATATGTTGTACCACTTTATTTACTTTTCTGAATCATCTATTCTTAGCATTTTCTTGTTGTTCTATTAGAATAATCAATTATAAGAATTTTTAAAAAATTAAATATATGTATCCTTTAAGGAACATGTATAAATATTTTTAACTTATTTAGTTTCACTTTGTTTATAGAATTTTGATATAAAAATTTCATATGTATATATAAAATCTATGTATATATAAACATCTGCTTTTATATGTCAATTTTGCTCAGTTGAAAGTTCCTTCTAAACCATAGGTAGTAAAATAGATTATCATAAATTATTTTAATTGACCTAAATACATCAATTATAGATGGAGTTGTCAGAGCAGATTTAAAGAAAAAAAAAAAAGGACTAAACTACATGTTGTGCTGCCTCTAAAAACCCATTGTTAAATATAAAAGCACAGATAGATTAAAATAATGGGATGGAGAGATATGCTATGCCAACACTAATCAAAACAAAGCAATGGTTGATATTTAATATTGATATTTAGATAAGCTATACATGGAAAAATCATAATATTGAATTTAAATTTTTTAATTGCATGAAACATTAAGTAAATATTTTTATTGATTTCAGAGATAGAGAAGAAGGATTGGTTGATTCTTGTATGTGCCCTGCCTGGGAATTGAACCTGCAAACTTGGCGTATCAAGGTGACACTCCAACCAGCTAAGCTACCCTGCCAGAGTTGAAATTATTTTTTCAATATTTAAAAATTTTTTCAATTACAGTTGACTTACAATATTATATCAGTTTTATGTGTATAACCACATAGTGAGAATTATGTAACTTACAAAGTAATCACCTCGATAAATCTAGCACCCATTTGACACCATACATATTTATTATAATATTATTGACTACATTCCCTGTGTAACATCCCATGACAGTTCTGTAAGTACCAATTTGTACTTCTTAATCCTTTCCTCTTTTTCACCTGCCCCCACCCCCTACAAGTCCTGCTCCCATCTGGTAACCTTCAAAATGTTTTCTGTATCTATAAGACTTTTCTGTTCTTATTTGTTTATTTGGTCTTTTAAATTCCCCATCCAAGCCACATCTTACAGTATTTGTCTTTCTCTATCTGGCTTATTTCACTCAGTATAATACTGTCTAGGTTCACCCATGTTATTGTGGATGGCAAGGTTTCATTCTTATTTTCATTACGGCTGAGTCATATTCCACTGCATGTATGCAGCGCTGCTGCTTTGTCCACTCATCTGTTGATAGGCACTTAGTAGCTTCCATCTTGACTATTGTAAATAATGCTACAATGAACGCATGGATGCATGCCTTTTCCATTTAGTGTTTTAAATTTATTTGGATAAATACCTAGCAGGGGAATTGAAAAATCAGTGGAAATGGACAAAGTAATGTCCGCTTCTATGTTTTTAAGTATATCAGTTTTAAAAAATCTAAAGCAGGCTTTTTTCTTCTTCTTCTGTATTTGTCTTTTCCCTTGACTTCTCTCCCCTTATCCTCACTCTTTTTCTGATTTCCCAGCTAAATGCAATTTCTTTGTTGCCTGCATTTCTATAGAACCCAGATGCATATAGCTTCACATTTTTTGTAGACATTTCAGTTTAGGTTCTCATAACTTACAGTTGTGTGAACAATTACAGTTGTCCCCATTTTTCCACCATTACCATCCCCGGCCTTGCCCACCCTCCACCTTCCACATTCAATCCTCCAGTACCCTTTGCCCTTGTCCACGGGTCCCTTAGACATGCTCTTGACTGGACCCTTCCTCTTCTTTCCCCCGTTTTCCCCCTCCTCCCTCCCCTCTCCCCTACAGTCACTGTCAGTTTATTCTTTATTTCTGTGTCTCTGGTTCTATCCTGATGCTCTTCTTAACAGAATTTTTAAAGATTAATATCAATGTTCATTAACAGGCAGTTTCATGAATACCAAATGTTACTGTGAAGGATTATGAAGGATTTAATCGAAATGCATTCAACAACAAGAAAAAAATCATTGCATAAAATGTCACCTAACAGATCAAATTTTTATTTGTTGCAAGTCAGTAGGAAATCAGTCAATGAACTTTTTTATAAAATGGTAATATAAATATTTTATGACAAAAGCCAATGTTCTCCTGCTGACAAAAGATAATATCACTGTAACATGTGCATAGATCTAAGTTCAAGGTAATATGTGGCTTAAAGTTTACCTGATTTCAATAAGAAGAGGTTTCAGTAAATTTCACAGTCCTTCATCCAAACAGCACAAGTTAGTATTACCCTCTGTAAAAATAATTTAACATTTAATAACACGGGCAATATTTTATCTTCTAATATGCTCTGAGTCTTCTTAGAATACTTTGAGTATGTGAATTATTAAAGACTCTTGATATTGGCATACTTTTACAATCCAGTCAGAACAAGAACTAAGAATTGTTTCATAAATGAGACATATATTATTGTTATTCCCAGTGTTACCAAATTAATGAATATGATGAAAAGATTTTTTTTCTGAATCAGAAAGAAAACCACATTATATTTTTAATTTTAGGTATCTCTTTACTGTCATTTATCTTTTGTAAACAATATTGCAGGCTTTTAAGAAATTAATAAAGTAGACATACCTGTATAAAATATGAAGAAACCATTATTTGAAACCCTCATTTTATATGATGTGTTTGATACATATTTAAAATGATTTAATTACTGCAGAAATAGACTAAATAACCTTAACTGCATCCTCACAGCACTAAGTTCTTACCTTCACTGTGTTCATTGTACTGTGTCTTGTACCGCAGCTTTCCACAGACACATATGTCTCCCAGCAGAGCCTTTTTATATATTTTGGAATTCCCAAAACACAACATCCTAATATTGTGGGTGTCTAATAATGGTACGAACTTTTGTCCATTTCAGCTCCGTAAGACAATGGTTGTCACTCTCTCCCCTTTAGGTCATAGTCTTTATGGAGAGGCTCCTAAATTCTGTATTGGAAACGTGTGTTCTGCAGCTAGCTAATGATATAGCTCCTGAACTCTTCCTTTGCTTCCCATCCTTTTCTTTTCCAACTCTTTCCTTTCCTTCTTCTATGAATAAGATATTAAGCTATGTGCTGTAGAGCAGAGCTTCCCAACAGCTCAGTGCTGCTCTGTGGGAGACATAGATATGTCCTAAGATACTGACTTCCGTCCTGGAGATGGACAAGTAAGGCTTAGAAACTTCCAGAAACCCTTTGGACAGTACCACCAGATTAAAGTAGACTGGTCCCTGACTTCTCTGAGGAAGACTGGGATTAAACAGAGTCAAAATCTACTATCGTGTAGGCTGTAAATATATTGAAGATAATGAGTACTCACTACTCAGCTACAAGGCATTGAAGACACCACAAAGGTATATTACCACATGGCTGCCAGTTGCACACTATCTACTATAGAAGGGGGCTTGTGGAATTCCTCAAAGAATTATTTTTCCTGGTACCCATGGAGCTCGTCCCCCAGTCCAAGATACTGCCACCTGGGGGTCAGAGATCAGGGAAGCTGCGTGTGCCTCCTGACAGGTAACTCCTCAAGCGGCCACTCCCAAATTTTGAGATTATGTATACTGAACAATTTTGTCCCTTTGAAGTTAATGTGTCTTGCACTTGGCTGTGGAGTGGCTTCTCCCACAATGCATAGACATTCTGTAAATCAAGGATCACTATTTTGAAATACTTAACATGAAAAACTTTGATTATATCTAAAATCCATACCCACAGTTAAAAGAGAGTTCAATATAATGTTAATTAAGAACACTTAAATTATTTAATAGCATCAACTCGGGAAATGTGTTAAATTATTATTAAATAAACAGCTAATGTTTTTTGTCATCAACCTCTAAACAAAGTTTCTCAAAGGTGAGAACTAACAAAAAATGTAAAGAGATCACAACAAAACTTGTGAAGAATTGCATTTAGACATTAAATGCATAAAACACGATTTAAAAAAAAAATGCAGGCCAGATTTCTTGTTTGCAAGAAATCAAGTTCTCCTTTAAGGAAAAAACATTATTTTGAAGTTTGATATAATTCCTTACTTAGTATTTTCTTTATTACTCTGTAGTTAATTATTCTTGTAATTATTTAATTTATTGAACAGTTGATTACCCATTTACCAAGCCCACTATTGACACCTTCAAAAGGTGTGAGGGCCTGTTTCGATAACACAGAATCAATCAAAGGTGCACCACTAGCTTGGAAGGATCTTCACCTTTCAAAAGTTATGCGAACCTAAACTGAAATGTCTACAAAAAATGTGAAGCTATAAGCACCTGGGTTCTATAGAAATGCAGACAACAAAGAAATTGCATTTAGCTGGGGAATCAGAAAAAGAGTGAGGGTAAGGGGAGAGAAGTCAAGGGAAAAGACAAATACAGAAGAAGAAGAAAAAAGCCTGCTTTAGATTTTTTAAAACTGATATACTTAAAAACACAGAAGCAGTATTACTTTGTCCATTTCCACTGACTTTCATGCCCTCATTTTTTACTTCCTCTCAACCCACTAAAACTGCTTTCTGTCACTCCCTGACAAGCTAAAACTTCTTTTGGAACTTTCTCAATAGCTTTTCATTTTAATGAACAATTTTCAAAATTGGTTGCGAAATTTTTTAACTCTGTAGCATATGGCACAGTTATTACTCTTTTTTTCACTTAAAATCCATGACACTATTTTCTCCTGACTGTCCTCTTAATCTGATTTCTCCTTATCTTTCATGGGCTTTTTTCCTTTCCCCACTTTGTCTCTCCAAACTAAGTCCTCGGTCCTCTTCTCTTTCCTCCATACACCCTTTCCTTGAGTTTCCTTGTCCCTTCTATGGAGTGAGATATCATAGTTAGGCTGACTTCTACTCAATTTCCATGCCTGATCCAGATCTCTCAGCGGAGCCTCAGATCCATTATGCCATATTCTATCGCCAGGTGAACATCTCCATTATGCACCCCTCAAGGTAATCAGCAAGTCACAAATATTTCATTTTGTAATTCTTGCATTGCAACACATAGTCATAAACCCATTTACTCAATCCAACAGACTTTTTTTCTCTTGATCTCTAAATTCTATTCCCTCAGTCCAGCCTGTATCACTCTTCTACCAAAATTACCTCTGAAATGTATCTGTTTCTCTGTGCCACTTCAATATCTAAGAATGAGGAAAATCAGTTTATGGAGGTTTAACATGGATTTCCATTAGAGGATGAAAACACAGTCCATGTGCTAGCTGGCCATATGTCCATTCATATAGCATGTAATTTTTTTTTTTTTTAGAAAATAGCATGATTTATGGTCTCAAAGGGTTAACAGTGATACCATGAATCATTACTTTGCTCTCAGCATTTCTGAGTAACTTACATGCTGCAAGAATCTTTCAAGGTGGTTGATTTTATAAAAACAAGTTCTTTAAGTAGAATATATGCGCCTCTTCATAATGGGAAAATGACTGTCTATACAAATCTTTAGTATGTCACAGAAGTTTGTTATTTATTTAAAGCAAATTGCTTAAAAGGATTGGAAAATATTTTTTAAAAAGACAGTGCTCAAAATGTACTGAGATGTTAAATTGTTGTCATAGGATATTGCAGCAGATTTTTGGGGGTATATTTTATTGATTATACTATTACAGTTGTCCCATTTTTTTCTCCCCTTTATCCCCTCCACACTGCACCCCATCCCATCATCCCCACAACTTAGTGCATGTTTATGGGCTGTACATATCAGTTCTTTGGCTCCTCAATTTCCTATATTATTCTTAACTTCACTCTACTTTTTGTTTTGTTTTGTTTTGTTCTATCAACACATATGAGCCACCACTTTTCCCAGCCCCACCCACCCCCACCTCCCACCCTCAATCCTTCCCCCATTTGGCTTTGCTGATGGATCCTTTATGCATGTTCCATGATGACCCATCCCCTTCTTTTACCCCATTATTCCCCTCCCCCCTCCTCTCTAGTTACTGTCAGTTGTTTCTTATTTCAATGTTGCTGATTATATTTTGCTTGCTTGTTTGTTTTGTTGATTAGATTCCACTTATAAGTGAGATCATATGGTATCTGTCTTTCACCGCCTGCCATATTTCACTTAGCATAATGCTCTCCAGTTCCATCCATGCTGTTGCGAAGGGTAGTAGCTCTCCTTTCTGCTGCATAGTATGTCATTGTGTAAGTGTACCATAGTTTTTTGATCCACTTGTTTACTGTGGGCACTTAGGTTGCTTCCAGTTCTTGGCTATTGTAAATTGTGCTGCTATGAACATTGGGGTACATATGTTCTTTTGAATTGGTGTTTTGGGATTCTTGGGGTATAACCCCAACGGTGGAGATGCTGGGTCAAAAGACTGTTCCATTATTAGTTTTTTGAGGAAATTCCAGATTGTTTTCCACAGTGGCTGCACCAGTCTGTATTCCCACCAACAGTGCACTAGGGTTCCCTTTTCTCCGCATCCTCACCAGCACTTGTTGTTTGTTGATTTGTCTATGATGGCCATTCTTGCTGGTGTGCAGTAGTATCTGATTGTGGTTTTAAATTGCATCCCTCTGATGGCTAGTGATGCTGATCATCCTTCCATATGTGTCTGGGTCCTGTGTATGTCCTCCTTGGAGAAGTGTCTGTTCAGGTCCTTTGCCCATTTTTTAATTGGATTCTTTGTCTTCCTGGAGTGGAGTCATATGAGGTCTTCATATATTTTAGAGATCAAACCCTTGTCTGGGGTACCATTAGTAAATATATTTTCCCATGAAGTTGGCTCCCTTTCCAATTTGCTGATATTTTCTTTAGCTGTGCAGAAGTTTCTTATTTTGATGAAGTCCCATTTGTTTATTCTTTCGTTTATGTCCTTTGCTCTAGGGGACATATCGGTGAAAATATTGCTGCATGGAATATCTCATATTTTCTTGCTTATGTTCTCCTCTAGGACTTTCATGGCGCCATGACATATCCAAGTCTATTATCTATCTTGAGTTTATTTCTGTATGTGGTATAAGTTAGTGGTTGGGTTTCATTGTTTTGCGTGTAGCTGTCCAGATCTCCCCACACCATTTGTTGAATAGGCTATTTTTACTTCATTTTATACTTTTGCCCCCTTTGTTGAATATTAATTGACCACAGAGACACAAGTTTACTTCTGGGCTCTCTATTCTGTTCCATTAATCTGTGTGTCTGTTCTTATGCCAGTACCAGACTCTTAATTACAGTGGGCTTATAATATAGTTTATAATTATAGTCCTATATATATAGTCCTCTATATAACTATATATATAACTCTATAACTATAACTATAACTATATATATATATATAGTTTATAGTTTATATATATAACTATAATATAGTCCTCTCAGGACTGCCTTCGCTGTGCCCCATAGGTTTTAGATTGTTGTATGTTCATTTTCATTTGTTTCCAGAAACGTTTTGATTTCTTCTTTGATTTCATTATTGACCCATGCATTATTTAATAGCATGCTATTCAGTCTCCATGAGTTTGAATGTTTTTGAGTTTTTTCCTTGAGGTTGGTTTCTAGTTTTAAGCCCCTTATGGTCTGAGGAAAAGCTTGATATAATTTCAGTTTACTTGAACTTATTAAGGCTTGTTTTGTGTCTTGTCATGTAAATGTTCCCTGTACATTTGAAAAGAATGAGTATTTTGCTTCTTTAGGATGAAAGGTTCTACACATATCAGTAAAGTCCATTTGATCTAATGCGTCATTCAGTTCCACAATATCCTTGTTGATATTTTGTTGGAAGATCTATCCATGATTGACAGTGGGGTATTAAAACCCCCTACTATAAGTGTGTTGTCTATATCTTTCTAGAAGTCCTTCAGTATTTTCCTTATATTTTTGGGTGGTCCTTTGTTGGATACATATAGGTTTACATTGTTTATGTCTTCTTAATGGATTCTTCCTTTGAGTATTATGAAGACTCCTTCTGTGTCTCTTTTTACAGCCTTTGTTTTGAAGTCTATTTTGTCTGATATAAGTATTGCTACCCCGGATTTTTTTTCCTATCCATGTGCTTGGAATATTTTTTTCCAACTCTTTGCTTTCAGTCCGTGCAGGTCTTTTGTTCTGAGGTGGGTCTGTTGTAGGCAGCACATGTGCAGGTCAGGTCTTCTTATCCACTCAGCTGCTCTACGTCTTTTCATTGAAGCATTTAATCCATTTACATTTAAGGTTTTTGTTGATAGGTACTTATTCATTTTTTCCTTTTGCATCTGTATTCCTCTCTCTCTCTCACTCTTTTTCTTCATCTTCTTAAAGCAGTCCCTTTAGCATATTTTGCAATGTGGCTTTGGTAGAAGCGTATTCTTTTAGCCTTCTTTTGTCTGTGAAACTCCTTGTTTCACCTTCCATTTTATCTGCTAGCCTTTCTGGGTAGAGTAGTCTTGGTTAGAGGGCTTTGCTTTACATTACTTGGAATATTTCTTGCCATTCCCGTCTGGCTTGTCATGTTTCTGTGGAGAAGTCAGCTGCTAACCTTAGCAGGGTTCTCTTCTATTTTACTTCTTATTTCTCTCTTGCTACCTTTAAGATCCTCTCTTTGTCTTTGATATCTGCCATTTTAATTATGATGTGTCCTGGAGTGGGCCTCTTTGGTTTCCTCTTGGTTGGGACCCTCTGTGCTTCCTGCACTTTTGTGACTTTTGCTCTCCTCAAATTAGGGAAGTTTTCCATCATTGCTTTTTCAAACAGGTTTTCTATCCCTTGCTCCTCTTCTTTTCCTTCTGGTATTCCTATTATATGGATATTATTACATTTCATGTTGTCCTGCAGTTCCCTTAACCCCTCTTCATTCTTTCTGGTCTTTTATCACTTTCTTGCTCTTTCTGGGATTTTTTTAGTACCATGTCATCCAGCTCACTGACTCAATCCTCTGCTTCATCTAGCCTGCTTTTGATTCCTTCTCTGTGTTCTTCAATTCTGACATTATATTCTTCATTTCCTCTTGTTTCTTGTTGATATTTTCTATGTCCTTTTTCACGCTGATAGAGTTTGCAGTATGTTCCTCATAGTTTCCCTATAGTTTTTGGTAATTCTCACTGAGCTCACTCAGTTCATTGAGCTTCCTTATAACCGTTGTCTTGACTTCAATATCTGATAGTTTACTTGCCTCTATTTCATTTAGTAGTCTTCCAGAGGATTCCTCCTTTCCTTTCATCTGAGAGTTGTTCCTTTGTCCTCCCATTATTTGGCTGTGAGAGCTAAACCACAAAGCCCAGGAAACAAACCCAGGTCCACAAAAATAACTACCCCCTGCAATCCCACTGTCAACAGCAAAGAACCAGTATTAATAAGGCTGTAAAGAGATTGAGACTGTTATAAGAAAGGAGAGAAATAAACTATAGTATAAAATCTAGTGACTTAATATGCACAAACTTGATGGATAAGAAATGAATGTTAAAAAGCTATGTAGTAAAGAAAATATCGCAAACCATGGAGAAGACCACAGTGGATATCATCTTGGTAGATTCTAGCATTTACTGCTGTGTTTTCTTTCTGGATCTGCCTCAGGTGATGTCAGATGTTGACACTGTCTGACCTTAAGCAGCCTATTTGAGACTTCCAGGGATCTACTGTCTGTGGCTGTCTCCTTCCATTGTTAATCTAATCACTCTTCACTCAGCAGTAAGGCTTAAGCACCATAGAGCAGGGCAGAATCCCTCCTGGGGTTGGGGCTAATGTTTCCCCTCAGGCTACTGCTGCCCAGAGGGTAGCAGTCTGTGTGAGCTCTATGGTTTCTACCTTATGGAGGATGACTCAGCACCAGGATCCCAGCGGCTACTCTCTGAGTTCTCTCCCCAAAGTCTCCATCCCCAATCTCTCCTCCAGCATCTCTAAACCACTCTGCCCACCACCCCCACCCCCCATTTGCAGGGATCTACTGTCTGTGGCTGCCACTTTGCACTCAGCAGTCAGACTTAAGCACCACAGTGTGAGGGCAGAGTCCCTTCTGCCAGAGAGCCACCCTGTCGCTTTTCACAGCTGGCTGTTGTCTGTGTATGTTTTGGGGTCTGGTGCTATTGGCTAAGGATCCTCGCTTATGGTTTAGACCCCACGCTTCTCAGAGGGATTCAACTGGCTGCTTAAATATCCCTCTGGCACTGCGGCCTGGGGGTCCCAGCCAGCCTTCTTGAGTCTCCGCAACACTAATTACCGGTCAGGTGGCATTGAAGCTACTCCTTCTGTCTATGTGAGGTTATAAGGCTTTTCTCTTGCTATTGTTAAGTTGTTTGTTCCCAGTGATTTCTCCACAGTTTAGTTGTAACTCCAGATTGGTCCTGGGAGGAGGTCAGTGTGACTTCCATTTACTCCTCTGCCATCTTTTCCCCAGATTTTAAAAATATATTCTTGTAGCAAGTATTTAGACACATCAATTTGCCCCTTTAAAGTATATATGATATTTTAGCCCTTTAGAAAGCAATTGCTTTTTGAAAAAACAACTACACTATAGAAATACAATTTTGAAAATTAATGCTTTAGTGTGTTTCTATGATCATGTGGGTTGCTGAAAAATGTGTCTGAGTCTCCTATGAGTCAAATTTACATGCCTGAAAAAACTCAGGAATAAAAAATATTGAAATAAAGTGTCTCCATATATTTCAAAGCTATTATAAAGTAAGACTTTTATTAGAATATAATTTAATAAAATATTTCAAGATGTAACATTTGCATAATTAATGGATTGGATAAAAAATAAATGTGATGATTTATTGTTTTGTGACTTATCAAAACAGGTGACTTCTTGATCTAGTGTTTCATTTGGATCTATATGTCTTTATGGTCTATTTTCAACTTTGGTGGCCATTAACACCAGTGCCAAAGCAAACCAAAAGTGTAAGCAGATCTTAAAATACTTGTACCACAGAGTATTAAAGCAAAATTTCAAGACTAATGAAGCATATTTGATCATACTGCTTTCCCAAAAAAATCAACTAAAGATATAATAATATAAAACACATAATGTTATTAGATTTTATTAACAGACTATAAAAACAATATTTTAGGGAAAATCAAAATATTTAACTGATCAAAATAAATACATTTGAAATATTTATATCTTATGTTTTAATTTCCATATTTCCATGGTTTAATGCCCATATACATTACTATGTTGGGGTGATAAGAGTAAATAATTTATAAATTCTACTAAATATAATAAATAAATAAATATTGGAGTGTATGCTCATTTTTATTTTACTAAGAAGGGTGAATAAAAATTTGCATACCACTGTCATCTCTATGCAATGTTGAAAGTGTTTCATAAGATAGAGGTATGCACAGGATAATTGTGGCTTCTTTGCCTATAATCTACCTCACCCAAGTTCTAGTTTACATTATGCACATAGAATAACCAACATTAGAAGGGACATAAAGTCTACTGTTTGAAAACATACAGCCACTCTTGAACTCATTGTTATAGCCTATCTCATCCCAAAATTTTCTGCCCCTCTGATGTGTTCCTTCACTCTCTGTCTTACCAGGGATTTTTACTTATTTGATATGGATTCTACTCCAGCCAAGATATTCTACATGTTTTTATGTTTGTTTTAAATGTGTTTTGGTTTGTTTAATTTTGTACATTTTATTTCCTCCAATTACAAAGCAAACTTCATATTCTTCATTAATCTATTAATCTTTACATAGGGTAAGAAGTAATTTTATATATTATATACATAATTATTATTTTCTTAAAAGGTATTTCATCTTCACTTAAGATCTTCTTAAATGATATTTCAACTTCACTTATTTGAGGCTTTGTGAAAAGATCTCTCAAGTAAAATTTTACATTGTACAGAACAAGCAAGTATTTTACTTTTGCATAGTACATATCTCTACCAATAAAATCACTATGAGGAATCTAGTTTTGAATTTAATTTGTAGCTACACTCCACTATTTCATACAGTAAATAAAGGAACAGTAGACATTAATCTATTTCCTAATAAAACACCTAAACGAGTAACAAATTTGATAAGTATGAATGAAGTTTAATATTTACTATTTAAAAATCTATATTTATTATTTATTGTAAAGATTTGAAGACCACAGAAGCCAGTAACATCACCACCACATAACAACAAACTCTAATTTCAGTGGTGTTCTTTGGGAAACATTCAGATAAGGCAAAGATTTTTTTCCCCCTATAATTTGAATGTGATCTTTTTTTCTTATAAAAAAAAAGCAATACAGGTGAATTTTTTAAAGGTTACAAGTACATAAACATATGCAAAAAAGCAAATCATATATTATCCCACATTTCACAAATAACCACAAATAGTACTTTAGTTGAGATCCATCTAATTTTATACATGAAATTATATTATACATGATCTAATAAGATATACTTTCCTACTAACGCTATTTTTGTAGTCTTCTATAATACAGTAGAGATATTTAGATAATCAATTTCAACAGTATGTCTGGAGATGATAGTGATAAAGCACTTTCATAAAAGTTTATCTACAATCTCTTCATTGTACTAAGAGGTATGCTCAGATGGCAAGCACACATTGCACAAGAAAGCAGACAGGTTTGTGAGCGGAGTCATCTTGAAAGTGAAGTTATTATGGTTCCATGTTACTTTTGTTAAAAATACTATACAAAATATATTGTCGTTGCCAAGGATATTTTCAAGGGAAGGCAGTTGAAAATGGTATGATGAAATACACACAACTCAGTCCTCTTAGGTGCTAAAAAAAAAAAAGGAAGAAAATCAGAAAAAAAGGAGAGATGTTTAGGACTTAAACCCAGCAAGCTGGGATATATATATATGATTAAAAATGGGGAAGGGGGTAACTCTAATATCAATAATTTGAGTTTTTTAAGTATCAGATGGTTATATAACTAGAATGTCTACCTGTATTTCTCTTTCTTTAGATTTTCTCCTTCCTAACCAAACAAATATATTTATGTGTTAAATGAAAGAAATAAATGATATCGATCTAACTTTGCTACCATGGCATTTGTGTTAAATTACTCAGTCAATACTAACATTTCTACAAGTACACAGATGTACTTTATATTTCTTTCATTAATGGTATATAATCTTCAGTGTAAGTCAGAGCCAAGGCAAAGATAATATGTGCAAATCAATTAAAGGAAATTGAACAGAATAGTCAAAAAAGCATAGACTTTAAGCCAGAATGATGCTGCTTTGACTCCTGCTGCACTGTTACTAGCTGTGTGGCATCAAGCTGTTTACTTCACCCCTCTAAGCTTAATTTTCTCACCTCTAAAACAAGGCTAGTATGACTTAAATTGAAGGACTGCTTTAAGAACTAAAAATTACATTTATATCATAGTAGCTTAATAATGAACAATTATAACTATCACTATTAAATTGCCCAAAGTCAAATTAAATTTAAAAGTATCGAATATATATGTTGTGAATGTGTTTAGTGTAAATGTTTAAACTGTAAAGCTCAGTCTAACATCCACTTTCTACAACCTGAAATATCATTTTTAAGGGTTCTATTATCTAAGTAATTTCATAAATTCTTCAGCAACTACCTATACATGAATGAAGTTAAGCAAAATTGGTCGTTTGTGACTTCACTATTAGAAGAAATAAAATAGTATTTGTTAATAGATAAGGTAGAGGGGAAATGTGTAGCTCAAAACTCCATTTTTGTATCACTTGCTAATTTATTTACCAGATATTTATTTAATGTTTACATGCACCAGGTTCTTTAGTGTGTGGTTTTATTCAAACTTCTGAGCTTTACTGGCTACTAATTCACATCTTGACTCCTATCTCTGGGCTACTCATTGCTCCTTAATGCACATCCGCTTCTCCCCTCTGTCTGGAATGCTCTCCTATTACTTCCAGTGTTTCATAATGAAGCTCGGATTTTTCCTACCATGCTTTACCTGGCCATTCGTATCTTGGAATAGTTATCCAGAAGAGGAGCTAGCACCAGGGTAGGGGTAGATCAAGGATCCCTGCCTTGAAGATCACATCAAGTTTCTACCACTAACACAAGGTTTGCAACACTTGTATGTGTGTATTTATGTACATGTGTCTGGGTTTGGGGTCCTTTAATGTAGGGTACAAAGTCCATAATAAATAAAACACTTTTCCCCTGTGCTATCATGATCCTTAGTAAATGCTCTGTGAATACATGGTGAATGAATGAGTGAATGAGGGAAAGACTGCCAGGTCCTACTTGGTAACTCCTTTCAATTACAGTGACCTCAGAGAGGAATGAGGAACATAAAACAAGGGAAGTAATCTCTTTGGTAATGAGGATTCTGCGGTCCTGCAAGAGAGAATTTATCAGCATTAAAGTCACACACAATGTCAATCAGTTTCATGGAGGCACCATGTTGGGTAGATAGATGACAAAAGATTAATCAAGCAATTGCCATAGGGCAAGATTAGTGTGCTGATTTCAAGCAAGGCTGACAGGTTAAAAAGGCAAAGCAACACATTCCATGAGGCACGAGGATATTGTTCCTACTGCTGGAACGTGCAGCAAAATATGTGAAAATCAAAAAAGTATCAGTTCAACTGGGGAAAAATATATACACTTTGAAAAAAGCTAGGTCTTGCCAAGAAATGATTTAACAAATAAATACATGAACAAATTTATTAAATTGTTGGTATTATTCTGGATAATGCACTGGTCTCTTATAGGGCAAATGCCATAGGTAATATCATCTATTTATATTAATGTCTGTATGGAAGTCCGTGTTTTCCAGGCATGCAGATATTTAACAATAGACATGGTTTTTCAGTAATCACCCATGGTCAAAAACAAAAATATGATATAAACAATCCAATTGTTTTTGGAAAACTTAAGTTAAGGTTGATATCATAAGTAAGTGCATTTTACTTGACTATGAGAGAGCCAGGTTTCCCACTGCTGGAGAGAAATTATGAGTTGCTCTCATTACATGAAGGAGAGCAATGGGGCTTCTATCTGTATGTTTAAAATCATCATTATGACGGCATAAATTTAACAATGATGTTTTCTAATACAGTGCAGCTATTCCTCCTTTTGATATCTAAAAAGATAAGCAAGAAAGGAGGCTAGAATTAATTTTGTAGTGAGAATTTGGAGTTGGAGTTATCAGTATGAACTCACGTTTAGTTGAATACATATACAGATAGAGAAACAACACAGACATATACGTGTGTGTGTGTGTGTGTGTGTGTGTGTGTGTATGTTAGTATACTATCTTTGCCTTCTGTTAGAACCTGGAAACAATGACAAACCAGTAACAATAAACAAACACATTACCCATATTTTGATTTTTAAATAACACTCTCCAGTAAAAGGAAATAGGCCTTCTTTAAATATTGCTTTAAAACTAAAACAGAAAACATAAACAATGATCCATCCTTGATATCTATCATTTCCAAGGAAGATAATAGAGATACTTCATAAACACATTTTTAACCAATAGATGGATGTTGTCATGACTGATGTCAATAGAAATAGCATGAATCCCCCTTGGAATTATGTGATAAAGACACTTAACTTTTATGATAATATTACCAAAAATTCATAACCTCAGTCTAATCATGAAAAAAGCATCCAGCAAATTTAAATGGGGAGACATTCTGCAAAACGCCTGACCAGTATTCACCAAACTGTTAAAATCATGAAAAATGAAGATGATGAAGCTCTTGCAGGATAGAAGAGACCGAGGGGAAATGACAAGCTAAATGCAAAGAAGCATCCTGAGTTGGATCCTGGGACTGAAAAATATGCAAATGAAAAAACTGGTAAAATCCAAATAAAGTCTAGAGTTAAGCTGATAGTAACATGCTACTATTGGTTTCTTAGTTTCAACAAATGCATCAGAGTAATGCAACATGATAACATTAAGGGAAATTGAAACTAAGTGAGGGTATATGGAAACATTCTGCATTATCTTTGGAAATCTTACTCAAATCAAAAATTATTATAAATTGAATTTTACTTTTTAAAAATTATGATTTGGTTTCTTAGCATATCAAGGAGACTAAAGGGGCTTCTGTCTGTCTTTCCATAATTATCATTTTGATGTCATGGATTTAATAATGGAATGTAATAATATATTACAGGCAGTATTCCTTTTGATATCTTAATTTCCCCAACTTCAGCCAATCTTCTGGTTGGCTTCTAGAAACTTTTGACACAATCTTAGTATTTATAATAGCTTTATTGCTTTCTATTACTACCACAAATTTTCCAGGGGCACCTTGTACAGTTTCTTCCTTAACTTGGAATGAGTTATTTTTCCAAGGAACTTTAATGCCTTTTAGTAGAAAATGGTATTAGATACTATGAACTGTGTACACACAGTGCTTATTTTTAATAGGTTTTTCATTTTTTCTAAATCTTTAGTGTATAGAACTAAGAAATACATATTTTATAGAAATATTAAATATACTAAAACTTCCAGTCCAAATTCAGAATTACCAGGCTTTTTATATATCTTTTTCAATCTTAAGACGTATCACCTTCCTCTAATGCTTTTTCCAACAAAGCCAGAATAATAATTTATTTGCTTTACACAACAATATCTACCTAACAACCTCAGAATAGCAATGTTAATATTAATATCAACAATATGATTAGTGAAGTCAGTATAAGTTGTTTTTTCGCATTTATTTTTGTCTTTAGGAGCTATCCCACTTGAGAGGCTAAGTTAAAATTTTCTTTTTAAAAATGAATTAAGTAATGCAACTCTAGATAGCTATGGAATGTTTATTTGTTTCTTTTTTTCCACTCTGATTTTCTGTTCCTCAAGGAAATACTTCTCCTTTTAGATAAATGCTGGTGTGCCACACTCTTGTCCCTACCTTTTTTTTCTCACATAATGCATCCTTGAGATCACCCTGTCATAGTATACAGAGGCATTCCTTTTTTGCTTACATAACTATAGAGCACCCCATTGCATAGACGCACCATAGCTTAGTAAGATAGCCTCCCCTTGATGGACATTTGGGGTGTTTCTGTTTTGTTATAATAAATTCTACTATAAAAAATGGCTTTGTGCATGTACTTTTATAATTCTGCGACTATATATTTAGTATAGAAACCTACAAGTATAATTTTAGGGTCAAATAACTATTATTATTATTTTTTCACAGAGTCACTTTTAACCTAGACTATTTCTTCAGTTTCCAAATTTCTCTCTCTGTCTCCAACCTCATTGTATATTAATGTACCATGCTTATGCCAAGAGTTTGGCTCAAATAAGAATCTGATCATTCCACCTCTGTGAGATGAAGACAAGACTGTTCAGTGAGACAGTCCATAACCACCCTGCTTTGCTTTCTAGCCTCACTTCCAGCTCTCCCCCCACATAACTTTAACTCCAGTGTTATCAAACTCATAGAAGCTTCCAAAAGACACATACCCTCTCATGTTTTACACATATTTTTCTCTACCTCATAATGGCTAAATATCAATAAAAACTTAGGTCAACTTTTTATTTGTGAGTTCTTCCTGAATTCCCTCAAAATCAGAATTGAACATATTTTGCTCATATGGCACTCTGCACCTCCCTCTACTGGAGCCTTGATCACATTTTTAGCAACTCTTTATTAAAAAGAATTGTCTGTGATGTGCCAGAGCTATGCTGAAAGTTTACATGTATATTCTATCAGAACAAAAAAGTTAAATAATGTATGCAAGGTATAACAGCAAGGAAGGCAAGGGCCTGTATCATCTGAACTCAATTGCTATTATTCTAAAAGCTTGAGAGCTTTTAAGTATACCACACTACTTTTCTCAATGTTGCAGGTTCTTCCAGTTTACTTTTCGGTTCCCAGACCCTTCGCTGCACCTTACCCTCATTAACTCAGCAGATGTTAATAAAGACAGCATGGTCTCTGAAATCAGACAAGCCTAACTTTTATCCCTAGCTCTTACTTTTAACATTTACTAATAATAAAATTGTGAGCAAGACTTTTAAACTTTAGATGCATTTCCATTATTATCAAATAATAATACCTAATTTTTCTGTAGCTCAAGTGATATATATAAGGCCTTAGCATAATCCCTGGAACATTATGAGGGTTCATTAACATCATGGATCTTCTAATAATAACAGGGATTTTGCTTTGTACACCTTTATATCTTAAGCACTTAGACAGTAAACACATATGGTAGGTGGTCAGTATATAACTGTCTGTGTATAAGTAATTTAATTTAAAATAAAACAACTATTCATGAGCAAACTTGCTCTTTTTCCTAAGTTCTTTTTTCCTAATTGAAGATCTCACCAACCTTCTGATCACTGCAGCTTCAGTTTAGAAAATTCAGCTTTCAAACGTGGAGATACTGCAGACCCTAAACATGGCCACATTCCCCATGACTCCCAATCAGCTCTCAGTTTTGTCTCAGCAATGACTTTTCTTTCTGTCTCCCTCATCTTCTTTCTTTCCTATGTCTTATTCCAGTCCAGTCCCGTATCACCTGCTTTTCTTAAAGGGCAGTCTGTAGATTGGTCTTGGCTGCTGCCTTTCCTGGTTTACATTACCAACTCATCCCCTCATCTCCACTAACAAAAATATTCCCTTTTAAAAAGTGTCATATCCAGACTTCTGGTCAAGATGGTGGCATAGGTAGACACTCTTCACCTCCTCTTGTAACCACAAAAAGTATCTCAACTAACTTCAAAACAAAAAACACCCAAAACTGCCTGAAAAGCTAACTGTATCAAAGCCTGACAGCCAAGAATTTAAAGAAGTCATATTCATCCAGATGGGTAGGAGGGGCAGAGAGGGGAGCCAGGGCAGAGGGGATGCAGTGTGACGCCAGAGAGGTGGCAGGTGGTGGTGGATCAGGCAGTCCCACATTCAGGTGTAGTGAATAAAGATCAGGGGGATACCTTGAGAGCGAGGGATCCAACCCCAAGCCAGACCACACAGCCCAGGGTTCCAGGGCTGGAAAAATAAAACCTTATAACTTCTGGCTATAAGGGCCAGTGGGGGTTGGGGCCACAAAAGAAACTGCCAATCTCTCAGGAGAGTCCATTAAAAGGGCCCAAATAGTCCTGGAATATACACAAATCCACCTCTTCTGAAGACCAGGGCAACAGCTGGAGGGGAGCCAATTGCATACAAGAAATGGTGTAGTGACTGGAAATGGGGTTAGGGCCAAGCAGGCCTCCAGAAGCCAGGCAGTGGCATTGTCCCCTCTCCAACCCTTCTGCCACACACAGAGCCACAGAACAGTGAAGCTGTTTGCCTTGCCCTGGTGAATGCCTAGGGCTCTGCCCCATAAAACTTAACAGGTGCACTAAGACAGGGAGTCAAAGAAGCTCTATCTGATACATAGAAACAAACACAGGGAGGCTGCCAAATTGAGGAGACCAAGAAATATGGCCCAAATGAAAGAACAGAACAAAACCGCAGAAAAAGAACTGAACGAAATAGAGACAGCCAACCTATCAGATGCAGGAGTTCAAAGCAATGGTGATCAGGATGCTCAGAGGACTCGCTGAGTAAGGCAAAAGTATAAGGGAAGAAGGGACATCTACACTAAGTGAAATAAAGAAAAATCCATGAGGAACCAACAGTGAAGGGAAGGAAGGTGGATTCAGATCAATGATTTGGAACATGAGGAAGAAATAAACATTCAACCAGAACAGAATTAAGTAACAAGAATTCAAAAAAACAAAGAGAGTTTAAGAAGACCCTGGGACATCTCCAAAAGTGCCAACATCTGAATCATAAGGGTGCCAAAAGGAGAAGAAGAGAAAGAAATTGAAAACTTATTTGAAAAAATGAAAGAAAACTTCCCTAATTTGGCAAAGGAAATAGACATACAAGTCCAGGAAACACAGAGAGTCCAAAACAACTTGGATCCAAAGAGGACCGCACCAAGACACATCATAATTAAAATGTGAAAGGTTAAAGATAAAGAGAGAATCTTAAAAGCAACAAAAGAAAAGCAGAAAGTTACTTACAAAGGAGTTCCCATAAGATTGTCAGCTGATTTCTCAAAAGAAACTTTGTAGACAAGAAGGGACTGGCAAGAAGTATTCAAACTGATGAAAAGCACGGACCTACAACCAAGATTACTCTACCCAGCAATGCTATCACGTAGAATGGAAGGGCAGATAAAGTGCTTCCCAGAGAAGGTAAAGCTAAAGGAGTTCATTATCATAAATCCCTTATTATATAAAATATTAAAGGGGTTTATCTGAGAAAAAGAAGATTAAAACTATGAATAGTAAAATGACAATGACCTCACAACTATCAACAGCTGAATCTTAAAAACAAAAACAAACTAAACAAACAACTAGGACAGGAACAGGATCATAGATATGGAGATTATTTGGAGGGTTATCAGCTGGGAGGAGACGTAGGAAAAGGTGGGTAAAGGTACAGGGATTAAGAAGAAGAATTGGTAGGTACAAAATAGACAGGGGATGTTAAGAATAGGAAAGGGAATAGAGAAACCAAAGAACATGTGCATGACCCATGGACATGGACTACAGGATGGGGATTGCTAGAGGGAAAGGGAGTGCCAGGCCGAGAGGGGTCGGGGGGGGAAATTAGGACAACTGTAATAGCATAATCAATAAAATATACTTTAAAAAATAGAAAAATAAAAAGTGTCACACCTGATTACTATTATCCTCTCATATATATCGGACAGTTCCCAACAAAATAAGGTTCAATATCCTAAGCACTTTGTTCAGTTTGTTTCATACTGGTCCAATGTGGCTTTCTGTGCTTATCATCCTCTACACGCTCAAGTTTGTACCCTAGAACACACCAGCAACATGAGCTTTATACCTTCAGGCCCTTGGACACCTTTCTTCTACATAGAAAGCTCTCTCTCTCTGACTCTCTGTCTCTGTCTCTCTCTCCCTCTCATCTATCTATCTTCTCATTGAAAAACCTAGACAAAGCCTTCTCTGATGTACTCCATGTGCTGTTTCTCCTCTGCTCCTTGAGATTGATTCATTGACTCTACGTGATCATATTCTGCTAACTATGTGAGAATTTTGAGTATGAGGTAGTGAATTGTTCCTTATGGAATCCCGACAGCATTTGAGCCTTCCCCAAAACTGCCAAATGTGGGCTGAATAGACTTCACAGGATCAGAGGTTTGGGGAGCTCTAAGGGACCTTAGAAATTTTCTGGTATGATAACTTCATTTAATGTATTAGAAAATTGCAGTTCAGAAAACTGAAAATATTTACTTAGAACAATGCAAAATATAATCTAATCAAATATATATGTCTTTGGTTTTCTCAGCTAGGAATAATTCTTTGAATTTTTATACTTCTGTAGCATGATCTTTTACCTCTGCCTTTACAAATGCTTCAAAGAGAAGCCAGGTCATTGTTTTCTATATGTAAATTCACAGTTGGGGATAATAGGAGGTACATTATGAGTCATATTTATAAAATGGTTCAGAGGACCATACACTCAGGATTAAAAGTTCAGTGCTGGCTCTACCGTTACTAACCACAGTCTTATTCTTCACTATGTTGTCTTCAGCATTGTTTATTATTATTTCTGTCATTTATGAATACATACAATATGTCCCCAGCCTCCACTTGCCTTCCTTGCTACACCAACTCCAAAATTCTGTCCTTTTTGGTGTATCTTAAAGACAGGTATGACATGAGGAGATTCCTATACAGATATTCAGAGAAAGGTAACAGATTCATAAAGTAAAGTGGAGGTTTTAATTAAATGGAAAAATAGAAATTGAAAAAAACAGATTACTGCCTTGGAAAAATACAGTTGTATCATTTGTGGTCATATTAGCAGAGGTGTCAACAGGACAATTAGATGAAAAATAAAACTTGTCTTGCATTTCCATTGGCAGTGGCATTACACCATATGAAAAGTCAAATCTTTCAGTTTGGAGAAGAATAAAAGATAATAATTACCTCTGTGCTTTAGGTAGAACTTCACTAGTTGCCCAACTAGTTGATGAGTTTAATGATTTGGTGGGTTTTGAAATTTTACTTTCATTTAAATTCAACTTGAGTTTTATGTGGCCTATTTTATCATTTTATAAAGGAAACAGAATGATATTTACAGCCTTGGTTTTTACACTGACAAAAAAGACAAAAAGAAAACATTTCAAGTCCCACTTGACTTGCAAGACTAAACCTTTATTAAGCCGAAATGACAAATGTATGATTTGTGTAATCTAATTACTCACAATTAGGTTGTTTTTGTCATAACAATCTGTGGTGAACTATAACAAGAAAGTGGATAAACAACAAAAAAAAAGGTGTGATTTCAAGGACAAAATTCAGAACTTAGAAAAACACTCTGACAAAAAACACTCCGAAGTTTTAGAGGGGCATATTAACTATCATCTACAACTACAAACACAGGTGATATCTAATAAAAGGAGGCTTGAAGGAGTGAAGGTAGTACATGTTTCCTCCCCCAAAATAAAGGTTTTACCAGGTTGGACACATGTAAGACTTCCACATTAATTGATCCATTCTCCACCTTTCCCAAATATTACATCAGATAAACATAAGCACTAGCTGTCTTCTCCCTCTAATGATTTCTCAGAAGCTTGTGTAGAACTGATGCAACCCAACATTCTGGGCTCTAAAATGACGATGCAACCAATGACACCCAAAGAAATGTAAAGATTTTAAACACTTTCTCTGTTACAGTTTAATGAAATTAGGGGCTTGTAGCTACTATGTAAATCAAGAGACCCCAAACTGTGCAGCAGTATAGAAACCTGTCATTCACTGCTGCCACAGTCATGTCACTGCTTTCAGACTCCATCCAACACACTCAGGTGAAATGCAGTCCTAAAGGTGACCCTGGAGAGGATATGACATCATAGCTCCAAAACTTTCTAGCATAATTAATATTACTCTACCCAGTCAGAACAACTATTGACATCAATGTGGTGCGTAAGTCTTCTGGGAGGGGTGTGGAGTAGAGTATTCCAGAGGCGCAGCTAGCAAAAAAATGCGTGCATAAAAAATACCCTGTTTTTCTATCAGACTCTGTGCCCACTGTCTTAAGCACTAGCCTCCCTGTCCTCCTTCATTAGCCTGTGAGCTGAGTCCCTAGACTCCTAAGGTGGGCCACAGCTGTAGAGGAAAACTGTCCTGAATGGAGACTGGAAAGAAGGGAGTCTTCGAGTACTTTTCCTACTTGACACTTGACATTGTTCTTGTATTTGTGTTTCATGTCTTCAGAAGAATTTGTTACTGGACCTCGGTTTTCATTTCTCGGGCTCTTCTTTCACATCCTGTTCATTTCCCTAAACTTTGCTATTTCAATTAATTTTTTTTCCTTCCTTCCTCTCTTCCCCAGGATATTTCAACTTTTCTGGGTCTCTTCCCTAGCCTTACCTCCTCTAGTTCTTTCCTCCCGGGTCCCAGCCTCTTAGACCTGCCCGGCCAGCCCTTTTACTTTTCCTGTCCCTTCCTGAGCCCCTTCACCTCATCCGTTCTGGTCTCAGGCTCTCCAGATTCTCGGGCTGTTTGCTGATGAGAAATCTGCTGCAGCGAGGACCTGAGTCCCCCGCGCGCAGCCCAGTGGCAGAAGAGGGCGAGGCTGAGAGAAAAGCGAGGGCTGTAGGGGAGGGAGGCAGCCGGTCCTCCCCGCGAGCCTGCGAGAATGCGGCAGGGGGCCGGGGGCCTGGGAGGCACGAACTCCCCGCGCCCCTGAGCCGGGCTGCAGACCTGGCCTGGGAGCCAGTTTCCTGCCAAGTGCAGTCTAGAAGCAGAGCCACCGGGAAAGCAAAGAGAGGGGCGCTGGGAGTGTTCATCCCAGAGTAGGCCCCTCTTCGGACAGGGGAAGAAGAGAGGAAGGAGCCAGTGAGTGGTAAGGAGACTGAAAAACCCGTTTCCATAATGGCTCAGGGGCGTCGGGAGAATAGGGCGCCCCAGTGAGCACCCAGAGGTGAAGCCCGCCGGGCGGTGGGCGAGGGGCGCGCGAAGGGACTGCGGCGCGCTCGGGGAGGGGACGCGAGGAGCACAGCTATGCTCCGGGCTGCTGCAAGCCCGGTGGGGACGCGAGGCTGTGCGAGCCGGGGAGCGCGTGCGGCGGCTGCGGCGCCAGCGTCCGTGTGTATGTGAGAAAACGAGGGGCGAGCGCAAGTGCGAGAGAGGCAAAGAGAGAGCGCATGTCTCATCCCTGCAAGCAGCCACTAGACGCTCCACCACCATCTTTTGCATGTGCAACATTTGCAGCCGGACAGCAAACCTCTCCCAGGGCTATGGAGACTGCGGGAAAAATCTGGCAGCTCGCGATGGATTGCTGAAGGGAAAGAGTCAGAATTAGAAACCACCCAAACCTCTCTCCCTTTTTCCCTTTTTTTTTTGTTATTGTTTTTAATTTTAGCGCTATCGTCTTCAATGCCTCTCTGAACAGCCTTTAGAAAGAGTGCGAGAGAAAGAGCGCGCGCCAAGGAGAGGAGAAAAGAAGATGAGGATTATTTGCAGACAGATTGTCTTGTTATTTTCTGGATTTTGGGGACTCGCCATGGGAGCCTTTCCAAGCAGCGTGCAAATAGGTAAGCTCAGCCCCGATGGGGTGTGCATATAGGTGGCTGTAGCAGATATCCGAAAGTGAGTTAAATGAGTTGCTGATAAGCAATTCAGGGAAAGCTTCAGCAGTTTCCTTCCCCTCTGCTCCTCTCATTTCTCCCCTTTACAAGAAAAAAACAAAAACTGCCTTTTTGGTTCAGGTTCAATTGGAGTATACACAGAACTGCCCACCTTCCATCCTCTCAGCCAATACTCTCCATTTCCACCTTTGGTTCAACTCGCTTAAGTAAGATACTCTCCATTTCTACCTTTGGTTCAAGTCGCTTAAGTAGCATTGGAATAAGTTGGAACAAACCTCCATGGGGTATGGTTACATTTTATGTGATATTTGTTTTCATCCATTTCTCTAGAGAGTGAAGGGATGTCGAGTTTGTTTTTAAAAACACACTTCTTCCCATGCTGGACACCGCATTTTTCTCTCTATTATAGAAAGACACTGTTTGGGTGGGGGAGAAGAGTTTCCACCTGCACCCACTGCCTTTGCCTGCTACCCGTTAACATAACCAAAGTTAGATTCCTTCCCCGGAATTTTCTCACATTTTATTTTGTTTTCCTCTTGTATCTTTTGCCCTTATTCCTGCATCTTGACCCTGTTTCTGGGGAACTATCCATCTTTGGCTTTCTTGCTATTCTCCTCTCCTGTCTTAATGGGACGCAGCTATTGAATTCCTTCCAGCTAAACCCAGCTTCCACACTGCATCATTTCTCGTGGACTGTGCACAAAACAGAGCTAAGTAGGCTGAGTCCACCAGCTGCAGGAAAACAAAGTTCATGTCTCCGTTCTGATTTCCTTGTTCCCTGCATGACACCACATCCTTTCATCTCTGTATTTTAATGCAAATCCTCTTTTCTGTTCATCTGCATGCATCTTCCAGAGAAATGCCCCAAGCTGGCTGATGTAGCAGTGTGCTGGGAATCATGGGGAGGGTGAGAGAGAAAAGGAAAACACACTAAATGGTCCCAGAGGTCATTGTGATCATGACAAATTGGGACAGGAAAAAGCTGAGCTGTCCTAAAGACTAAAATACTAAGCATGTACCTCAGGGACAAAGGCCAGTCTCCCAAGATGTGGCAGGGATAAGTCCTTAATTTTATGTGCTGGGGAATGGCAAAGCATTTGACAGTGCATGGGGTGGCAATAACATTTATAAGAGGAAACATCGAATGTGCTTTTCCTGTTGTTTTTAATAGGTGGCCTCTTCATCCGAAACACAGATCAGGAATATACTGCTTTTCGATTAGCAATTTTTCTTCATAACACCAGCCCCAATGCGTCGGAAGCGCCTTTTAATTTGGTACCTCATGTGGACAACATTGAGACAGCCAACAGTTTTGCTGTAACAAATGCTTGTAAGTAAAACATAAATTGTGGATAAATTAGAAGAGAATTAAAATGAGGCAACTGAGTACCTTTCCTCTTTATTATTATCATTTAGTTTTGTTTTTTTTTAGAAAGAGATTCAAGCTTCCCACATATGACTGGTTCCAGAGCAAATCAGAGTTAAAAATCAAGATTTAGTCTTGAGATATTGAGGTGGTTCTTTTCCTTTTTCTTTTTCTTTTTCCCTTTCCTTTCCTTTCCTTTTCTTTTCTTTCTTTCTCCTTCCTTTTTTCCTTCCTTCCATCTTCTTTTTTATTTTTTTATTTCTTGTCTGGATTATCCAAGTTAATTTAGCTTTTAACATTTCTGTGTTATTCCTAACACCTGAATGTCGAGTCAGTGAAAATTGTACTCAGCCTAGCTTTGGTTATGTTCCTTTGGTTTTTCTTATTTGTTTTTCACTTGAGTAAGCATATATCTTGCTGTTAAGGTAGACACATGCTCTCTTACACTGATGAAAGCTATGGAAGGTTTGCTAACAGTGAGAAAGAGAGGGAAGCAGTGATATGGAGGATATATATTCTCGACGGCTGGCTGACGCTGCAGATGATCTGGTGATGTCACTGGAGGCTGCCCTGCTCTTATATTCTGAGTTGTAAATGTCTCTTACTCTCACATAATGCATTTATCCTGTGAATATAACTCCATGAATCCTTACCTTGGTGCCAAATCATGTTAGTCTCCAATCTACCTGAATTCACAAAACACATTGAAACTTTAACGGGTGACCTCACCTAACGCTATAATGAAACAGTTGTACAGTGCTCCCCCACCAAAATACTGTGTAACTTAATGTAATACAATTATAATCAACTATGGATTAATTGAAAACTCTTTAAAACATGATGAGTCAGTATAGCATTTATACTGTATTTTCACTGTTGAAGGAAATATATCTTTCAAATATCACCTCAGCTTTACATGCTAATTTACTACTGTTCAAAATTTGTGTGTTAAGAATATGGTTATAGATTACATAAGACATTTAGGAATAGTTTCTACATAAAATTTTGCACAAGGGTAATAAAATGTTTAATCTGATTGTAGAGTATTTTTATTATATCAGGTTAAATGTATTTTAATTTTAAAAGCCCTCTCACAGTCCAAGAGATTGTACTGAACCAATAAGTGAAATCGAAAACAAAGTTTTTAAATGTTTGGAGGATATCTGTTTAATTTATTTTAATTAATATTTATTTGCCATTAATTCATCTAACCAATAATATGATTAATTTTCTTAATTTTTGGCATCTAACCATTACTTTAATTTAGAATTGGGTTTCATAAGGAGGTCAAAACATTTGACTTTTTTTGTAAAATGACAAACGTGCTATTTTGCAGGAATGCTATAGTTCCTATGAACACAACATAATTTAAAAAATCATTTGCTATTTAGTAATAAAATCGATATTACATTATAGCAGGATGGAGTTATTTTTAAGCATAAATGCACATAAATTAGACCTAGGTTTGTGGATTTTCATTTTTGCAAATTTTATAAGTTACTAGTTTTGTTTTGAAAGAGATGTCAACAATTGAAATAATTCTAGGTATAAAGCATTCTGCTTTGTATATAAATATTATGTATTTATTTAAAATTTTTTCTCATGTTTTTCCTGAGATTCTGGGGGCAAAAAATTACTAACTTTGAAAACAACTCATGATCCAAGTATATATGAAGGTATTTTGTCAACAGTAAATGACTATTTAAACATTAATTTTTGTTATTAAATTTTGAAAGACTTTCTTTCAATGTGTCAAATACATTAGTTTTATTTTGTTTTGCTTTTACAAATTAAGTATTTAAGTATTCTAGAGTTTGTATTTTGTCTTATAGCCATATGAACCATAAAGTACTAATCCTTTCTTCCTCCTTACCATTTGTTAATTTCATTTAGGATAACATTAATTAGTATTATTCTATTTATGTAATGAATATATTATATAAAATGAAGTGTTACTAGTAACACTTGATAGGAAGCTGCACACAGAATGAAAAAGGTACAAAATATAGATAATATGCTATTCTTTCACATTTAAGATTGAGAAAATTGAAACTAAGTAAACTTTAGGTTTGCTTATTTTGAATTCAAGTGTAACAACACAATGTTAGTGATACCATATCTTTTCATAGTCACATTAATTGATTTTGCATACATATTTAAAACATATTTTTAAAAATACATAACTTGTAAAAAAGTACAAAATACATTTTCTAGTGAGGAAAATGAATTTTGGGGGTGAAACTGGTATGCTGAATGTCTGTAAGGTAAACCTAAGCTGAATTTGGGAAAAATCAATTATCAGAGATCATGGATCAGGTGACTTGTGTTTGTTGAATGGACTGTCCAAGAACATGTATAGCTGATTTTCCAGCCTATTTAATGGTGAAATATAAGCAGTAAGTATGAGGCAACATTATATATCAAGCCTTATTCCTTTGGATACAAAAGGATAAAAATAGTATTCTGGGGAATTAACATGGTAGTTATTCCTCACAGTGATACAGACTGGGTTTTTTTATGTTGGATTAAATATAAACATATACTATGTGACTGACTAGGTTTATTTGAATAGTGATTTTCCTGCAGTGGATTCTTGTAAAACTGCAGGATCTAGTCTGTCTGAGAATAAAGGCCATTAAAAAAAAATCTTTATGGAATATATAATCAAAGACAAAAAAGCAGATTAAAGGATAAAAGTTATTGGTTATCTATTGGACAGACATAATTTAATACCATTTCTTCTGCCTCACAATTAATTTAGCACTCTAAGATTACTTTGGACCATCGAAACATTCTGTGATAGAGTTTATATACTGCTTAGGTCTAAACCTGAGTAACACAGATTTACCACTTTGGTATAACTCCTCAGTATCTGAATAGGGAGAAAAAAATAATTTTAGTTCACAGTTTTATTTTATTTTTAAACAATGTTTGTATAAGATTAAATTAAAAATTTTTAAAATTATATTCGCATTGTTGGAAAGTCACACTTTGCTCAATGTAAAACTGAAATTGTAGGAAACACGGGTAATATAAAATTATGACCTATTTTAATAATAAAAAATAGGTGTAATAAATAACCCAAGTGTTAAAATTTTAAAATTTCAAGTAACTAAAGGTATGCATTTCTTTGCTGTGATCTATCCAAAGTATAGGGAATAGAAAAATAGATATTTTAAAAATAAATTCAATATGGTCAATATTCTTCAATAAAATATACAATTGACCCAAAATGGCTATCTTTGTAAATAAACATGTTAGTTCAATTGGATATGTCTTCTGCAAAAATATTTGAGACAACCTGAAAGCAGACTGTTTTCTTATATTTTTCCAACAGTTAATTACTGGAGATATCTTTTGGAGGATGATGTATATTAAATTTGACCAGAAGTAAAAAAACAAATACTAAAGTAATCTATCACCAAATTTTCTAAAAGATAAAAATATTAGAGATGTTGAAATTATTAGTTTATTACAGTTATAGTAGAAACCTGTAAAAGAATTAGACCTTTAATAAGGCAGCCTTTTACAATGTAAATTTTAAATATTCAGTTTCTGAAATGACTTTTCAAATTTCAGAGGAACAATGGAATATACATAGTAACACAGATTAGTTAGGCATGTATTGTCACTTTGGTGAAATAACAGGCGTTTTATAGAATATTTCAATTTTTTTACCTTGAATAGAAAGAACCAAATAATTAATAACTGTGTTTTTAATGGTGTTTTTTTCTTTCCTTTTCTGTCAAAAACCTGTGAAATCAGTGGTTTAAAAGATGATGAGTTGGAAAGTTGTAACAATCCTAATAGACTGGAGACTGGATATTATATCCCAGTAATGATGAAAAAAAATTTTTTTAAGTTAAATATCAGTTCTATTTATGGTCGGCTTACTTGTCAACTCTAAATACCCAAGATGACTGCTACTTGTAAAACTAAGCTGGTCATAAAATATACTTTAGTTAATCTAATACATTGAAAATGTGACACTGTGTCCAGTATGTTCTGCGGATTTTCCCAGTTACATACTTAATAAAATCTCTTTGAATATAATCCTGCTAAATACTAATAACCTTCTGGCTCTGATTAAAAACTGTTTAAATGCTGTACATATTCTCTTTCAGAGACATGAAGCGATAAAAGGATATTCTAAGAGTTTATGTGACTGATATAATTATTTTAAACTTGCTAAAAATAAAATTCTGATGGTTTCACTTGCAAAGTTATTAGATATACATTAGAATTAAATATTGTTTGCCTTTTGACTTTTTTTAGGAAAATAAGTGTTGTAACTCTAACTCTCATTAGGTTTCTTTATTTTGAATTGATAGCAAGATTCTTTGTCGATTTGAAATAATTCTTTAGTTGTATAATATTCTCTCTCCCTTTCTCTTATTTTCCATTGTGAGATTAGCAACAAAGATGAGTCATATTCCTATGTTTTTTCCCTTCTAAAATGGTAGCATGACCTATAATTTGCATTGATCTATTTCAGAATTATCAGAGGATTATTAACTCTTTCTAAAACTGTTAGAAAAACTCCTTAAACATTTTTTTAATCTGGATTTTCCAAGTGGTATTAATTTCCCCCCAAAACAATTTTTATTATCTGATATGTATTAGAAAATGTGTATGTATCTTATTTATAGAATTTTATTATTCTTCAGGGATTTAAAATGAAAGATAAGTATACTTTACATCTTATGACAAAATATATTTTTCTACTGCTTTTGTGTACATAATGCTATTTGAGCTCAAACTAGTCTTACAGTACGACAGTCTGAGAAGAAAGTCATTATTTTGTAGTGCAGTCAGGTTTGGTTCAAAGGAGTTATTTGACTTGTCCAGGATTGTATGACTAATAAGCTGCAGAGTTGGGGTTCAGACCCAAGTCTTCTATTATCCTGGTACTTTACCAGTAGGCCATACGGTGTGAAAAACACAGCTATACTGATATTACTTGAATTAAGAAAGAAAAAAGCAGAGCTGTCATTAATCTTTTCTTCTAATTTAATTGCAACATTTTGAACAAAATAGAACAAGACTTTTCTGGGCAACTTATTCATTAATCATATGACATTGAGTGATATAGCAAGGACTGCAGTCATATTACGTAATGAATTTACCCATTCATTCACTAGATTAGATAATGAATGTATCCATTAATCATTAAACACACTTATTAAGGGCAACTGTAGTTAAGACTCTATGCTAGAAATGAGAATCCAAAAACTTATAAGAATACTTGCTGTCCTCAGGAGCTGATAGTCCAGTGGAAAAGATGGACAAGTCAGTTATTACAAGTACAGTAAGATTTAGTTCTATGACAGAGAAGCAGAGTGCTGTGACAAAGACGCACACAAGAAAGATAATAACGCTAAACTTGGCATGACGTCTTAGGAGAGATGTCACCTGGTCTGGGTGTTATGGATCTAGTTGAGTAATTTGAAAAAGAGAATAGGAGGAAGACATGCCTGACCAAAAAAGCAACATATGACAAGGCGCCGAGGTGTGGGAGAGCCAGGTGTGTCTGAGCCACTGGGAAAATTTAGTCTGGTTGTAGATTGAGTGTGAGAAGGAGAGGTGGGCTAAGGGATGAAGCTGTGCAGATACACAAAGAATGTTGTAGTTACTCTAGAGAGACTTCTGAATTAGAAAAAAGGACCCATAAATAATTTAAACACAACAGTGACATGATCAGATTTATATAGTCCAAGAAACAGGCTGGTTGCAAGAGGGGGAATGAATTGGAAGGGAACAAAGCAGGAAGAAAAAGACCAATTAGATGAGTCTTGAAGTAATACAATTTAGGGTGATAGACACTCAAAAGTAGAAGCATGGACGAGAGAGAAAAGTACCTAGACACAAGAATACAGAACTGTTGACAGAACTTCATGATGGATATGATGTCTGTGTGGAAGGGCGGAAAAGAAGTGTGATAAGAATGGAAGATGATTTCTTTGATTTCTCATCTGGACAAATGACTAAATAGTAATACCACTGATTAGGAAAGGTCACACAGGAGAAGGAGCAGATTTGAGTGCAGAAGGTGACTTTAGTGTGAATGTACTGATTTTGAGTTGTTTGAGAGACATCCCAATGTAGATATGCAGTGTAGAGAGCTGGACATGTGTATCCAGAGCCCTGGGGCTCGGTTTGAACTAAAGACAGACACTTGGTGATGGTCAAAGCTGTGGAAGTGGATGAGATCCCCTGGAGAGAGCGAGAACTGTGTAAAAACTCCTGAGGACAAAATCCCAGGAAATACTATAATTTGAGAGGCAGAAAGAGGTAAAAGGAAACTAAAGGAAAATGGGCCAGAGAGTTCAGAGGAAAATTAGGCAAGAGTAATTTCATAGGTGCAGGTGGTGGGGAGAATTTCAAGTAAATAGTGATTAACCTTGCAAAGGCTGCAAAATTTTAAAAAATGAATGTAGGGGTAATTGTAGCATCTTTAACATCAATCATTTCTTCTCTTTTCTTTAGACTGTGCTTTTGAGTTTTGACTTGGGGAAGGCATTTATTTATATGGGGTTAGTATTTATTAACCCCACATTTTTATGAATATATACTCTTGTGTATATATACTGGCATAGAATATGCTTATCTTTTATTTAGAGGTAGGAAGAGAACATCTTTTTTGTACTTTTGAACGAGATGGTCTTGAATTTATAAACCAATAGTAGGTGAGTCACTTAGCATATTTGAACCTCAGTTTCTTCATCTTTTAACTCAGGGAAATAATACCTACCACACATGAATTTTATGAATATTAGGAAAGTATTTGGAAAGTTTTCAGCATACAATTAAAATTCAATTACATTCAGGTGTGTTACATTTTCTGTGTCATTTGGAGTATTTATTTCTGAGTCAGGTAACATTTCAAGAGTTATTTTTATTTTCCATTTGTGTTTTTAAAAAGTAATTTATGTTTTGAATAAAGGCATTTGGTTGTTATTTCATAGGAACTTTCTTGAGCTCTCAATGAGTTTTTAACTGTAATTTATGTTCATAAGTCTAAATTCATATTTGTCAAAATTATTTCTAAGTCCTAAAAGAGGATAACTTTATCTGGGATTTATGGGCCATTCAGAGAAGAATTGCTTCATGGATTAATTAAAGAGGTTGACGACTTTTAACTACATGCGACATTTGCTGTGTGTGTATATGTGCCTACAGAGACAGTCTAAACTTTTAAACAGCTTCTCAATGAATTTCAATCACACAAATAGGCCCAGTACCACAGCCCTAAAGAAGCTACACATGAGTTAGATAAACAAACAGCACTTCATTCCCTAACTTCATCATTTTAATAGAAGCCAATTGAATTTTGTTCTTGTAACCAACCAGGAATTTTTACGTACAATCTATCTTCACTGGCTTCAGTGTGTCTTAGTTGGGAAAATCCTTGGCTTGGTCCTCTGCCTCTCAAATTGTCGTGTTAGTATATGTCCTCCTCCTTCTATCGAATGTTCTGCATATTGCATAGTAACTACTTCTATTTTTATCACGGGCTATCTATTCCCTTTCTACCTCCACTTCTTGTGTTATTGAAGGTCATCAGTGCCTTAGAAATTAGTAAACCCAGTATTTGTTCCTTAGCCCTCATGGTCTTTTCATAGTTTGCAGGGTTTGACATTGCTAACAGTCCCTGTTCTCTGAAACTTATTTCTTCTCTGATGATAATAATAAGATCTACTAAAATGGGATACTAGCTCTGTGCCAAGGATGCCGTATTACCTCAATTCTCATACAACTCTAAGAAGCAGACATCATCATCATCATCATCATCATCATCATTATTATTATTATTATTACATGCATGGAGAAAGTGAAGAAGTGTCATTAAGAAAATTTGCATAACCATACATAAGCCAGGACATCAGATCCTAACCTCAGATTTGCCTGCCATTCGACAGAATTTTGGTTAGTGCAGGATCCACAAGACACCCATCACTTGGTGTGACAACAGCTAGGTGACTCTTAATCTAAATACAAAGATGTTTTCCTCAAAGCTACCTCTTTAACACCTTTCACTTATGTATAGCATTTCACATGGAATATCAGTTCTTCAATGTGATTTGTAATGCAGCGCAGAAATTTGAGAATTCTAAACAATGACACTCCCATCACTGTATATTGCCAAATTGTTGTCATATATACCCCCATGTGGAAAAATGACTAAGTGACTCTTAAATGTTATGCAAATAGCAATGGATAGTTCATTAGCTGGTCAACCCATGTATTTGTTATAGAAGTATTGTTTGATTTCAGAATCACTACAGCTATTTGTAACAAATTTTCCCAAATGCTTTACTTTAAGATCTGCTTTAAGATCTGTCAGCCAGTCTCTTTTACGGTCCCATGAAGAAGGTTTTGGGTTCCAAGTACACACAGCCACGACTGCGTTAAAGAGCATCCCTTCAGTCAGAATTGCCCTTGTCTTTATAGTGTCACCACTGGCCTCCAACTGAACAAAACTAATGGTGTCATTAATTAAAAGTTCCATGTTATCTTAGAAATAAAAGGGGAAAAATTGAGATTTAATACTTTCTTTGAACAAGTCACAATATTTCTCCAGATATAGTAGGAATTAACCCGGATGCTATAATCAGTGTTTGCTTATTTTGTCACTTATATGACTATGCCAAAATGAGCAGTTTTTATCAATTACTTTAAATATTTTATGCAATGTTCTTTCCATTTTTCATTTTTATCTTTAAAAAGCTAACTTATCCTTGTGAAAATTTCAAATAATTCATAAATCTTAACAAGTCAAAATATTCTGCAATTCCACATTTTAGAAATAATTGTAGTCAACATGGTCTATAGGTCTTTTCAGAATTTTTTTTTAATCTGTATAGAACTAGATAAAGAGCACTGTAAACATAAGGTGCCAGTAAGTATTGAAAAATAAAAGCATTTAGTAAAACTGCTTTGGCTAGGTAGCTCAGTTAGTTAGAGCATTGTCCTGATATGCCAAGGTTATGGGTTCAATCCCCAGTCAGGGCACCTACAAGAATCAACCAATGAATGCATAAATAAGTGTAACAACAAATAGATGTTTCTCTCTCTCTCAAAAATAAAAATCAATAAGTACAAAGTATGCAATAAAAGTAATACTCAAAACCTATATTTTATAAATGTTTTGTTATACTTCTCATAAATTTTCTGTTGGTATGTAAGAGCTATCTCATTTTCTTTTTCTACCACTTCATATGTCACTGTGCAAAGGTATTATGATAAATATACTCAAAAATCTCTTGATCAATATTTAGGTTGTTTCTACATTTTGAATCTTATGAAGAAAATAGTAGTAAAACTACTTGTGTACCTGTGTGAATACTCCTGTAGAATGAATTTTCTGAGAACAAACTGCTATATCAAATAATGCAGTCTTTTGCTATTAATAGATATTATGAATTTTTTCTCAAAAATGAAATAATACTTAAATTTACAACTGCCAGGATGTGAGAATAATTGTTTTTCTGTGACCTGCCAACACCAGCTATTATCAGTCTCTTGAATTTTCACTTGTCCTGATGGGTGAAAATGACATCTAATTGCTACTTTAATTTGCATATTTTTGATTAATAGTGAAGCTGAGGATATTTTCTTGTGTTTTTAAAATCTGTGTTCTTTTTTTTCTGTGAACTGTCATTTCTTTTCCTTTAGCAATGTTTTCTTCCTTATTTGTGGAATGTTTTATATACTATGGAAATTAATGCTCTGTCATCTATGTTGCCAATTATTTTTCTACTTTGCCTTTGGCTTCCAGCTTCATTTATGATGTCTTTTGCTATATGGATACCTTATGTAATGAAATCTGTGAGTCATTTTTTTAATGGCTTCTGGATTTTGTGCTGTGCTGATAAAGACATCCATATTCTTAAAACTATAAAAAATTTTATCCCTTATTTTTAGTACTTTTATGATTTTTAATTTTATATTTATAACACTAACTCTTTTGGGATTTATTTTCTTATGCATGTTAGGAATTAATGTTTTGCTTGTGCGTGTACACACTATGTATTTGAATAAGTTGCTCTTTTACATGTACTTTGAACTGATACACGTGTATGGAAGTTCTGCCCTTTCTTGACTGAATTTGATTTGGGGCAGAAATTCCTCATTTTGATTTTTCCAAAGCTCTCCTATTTGCTGTTCTTCATATACCCTTTCTGACTGTCCCTGCGAATATGCTACTAATTTTAACATTTTTATTATCTTCTTTCTTGTTCTTTCTATTACTTTCTAGAATTTTTTCCTTAGTGTCACATATCATCTGACCAAGTCCTCTTTCTTCTAACTCCAAAGTAAATCACACATATTGTCACCATTCTAGGTTTCTACCCCACCAACCTCATCCAAGGCAGTTGTACTTTTCTAATAACTTAATAATTAATTTCCTGCTTCTGCTCATTACCTCTCTCCATCCACTTTATATGCTGAAGCTTGGGGCATCCCTCTGAATGTGTAAATCAGAGACCGTCTCTTCCTTACCTAAAACCCTCCAACGGTTTCTCATTCTCTTTAACGTGGTCCTTCCTGATGTGCCTCTGGGCCACCTCCTTGCCTTGTTCACAGCGCTTGAGTCTGCAAAGGTCTCATTTTTGATTCCTGATCATGTTTAACCTTTTCTCTGTGTCTTTGTCCTTGACGTCCTCCTTTCATTGGACTCCTCCAATCCAGTTATTTGTTTGACTAGCTTTCTGTCACTCAGGTGAATGTCACCACCTCAGTAAAACTTTTCTAACCAACCCCACTAGAATAAGCCCTTTCACACCCAAACTCCAATTACTTTACCAACCCTATGACCCTCTTAGCTTTGATCACAATCTGTGATTATTATTTTAAGCAGTTTACTTATTTATCATTTATAGTTCTCCCTAGAATATGAACTTCCAAAACATAGAGCATTATTTGCCTTGTTAATCAATATAGTCTCATAGCCTCACAAAATGTCTGGTATAAAGTAAGAACAGCAGCTATCTTTGTCTAATGAGTTAGCAATATATGATGAGTTTTCACTCATCTTTGGGACATCCTTAGGATAGGTAAGGCCTTTCATGTGTTATCTTAAATAAAATCAAAGAGAGGCTATGAAGACAATGAGGTAGTATATCCAAAATAAATGTTAGGTTATTTTATCTTAAGCATATTTTATTCTCATTTGTTTTTGTTAGAGTCACCTTAAAGGATGGGCTCAGTAAGGAAGAAAATAAGCCCTATAAGGAAAAAGGCGGGACTGTTAATGCCATTGGCATACATTGTCCTGGCCAGATTGCTCTTTGACGCATTTAAATCTGGTAGAACAGAACTTCTAGGTGCTAATAACATTAGTGCCTGCCGACAAAAGAACTAGAAAATGCTGATACAACCCACTTTCAAAGTAGGCAAAAACCCATGGAGAAGCCCAGATGAATGGGTAAGCGGAAGCCGGAGAACCCCGTCTGTTCAGGCAGTGCCTGCTTCCTTAGCACTTCTTAACACCCATTGAACTCTAAGAATTGTGAAAGAAAGGGAGGTTGGAGTCAAACGTATGGTGTTATTCCTGTCAGTTCTTGATAATCTACATTGCACTTTCTATAGCAAATTTCACAAACAATTTGTTAGTTTCTATGACCCATTATCCCTCTCTCTTTTGAAATTAGATTATATTCGGTTAAAATACTCACTTTCAATTACATATACAGTCTCACCTAGGCAGGTTTGCAAGGCAATTTACCACTCTTTGCTCCAAATGTTAAAATCAAGAGAAATTTTTTTCTTGGAAAAATATGTATGCTTCCTGTAACATAAATTACATATATTATGTAAATACTATGTTTTACATAAATATACCTTAGAAGACCATGCACATCCCTCTAGGACACTGGCTCTGAATAAAAAATCTAGGTGATGTTTCAATGAACACGGATATTGGTCAGCTTTTGCTTGAATAGTCAAATTTCTTGTTTAGTATTTCCCATATGTTATATAAACCTTGAAAGGTGATAAACAGATAGATGTTAGATAGATAGATATAGGTAGGTAGACAGATAGATGATAGATAGATGATAGATAATATGTCAGCTCCATTAGGCTGCGAGCTTCTTGAAGACACAGATAATACTTTAGTAGTACTTCCACTCCGGGGGCCTGTCACAGTGCCTGGGACATTTATGTTCCATACTCAGGATATTTTTGCTGACCAACTGAGAGAAAGGAGAGAAGAAACCCATTTCTTGGTTGGGTATTTATAACAACCGATTCTTAGCCAGAATTGAATAAAACAATACAAACCTAGTTTATTTTCTATATGACTCAACCCCTTCACATTTTAAAAAATAGTTATCAGAGGTCCCCTATGTATGTTTCCAAACTAAATAACATTTATTTTCTTATGCAACATAGTTTCTAAAACTTTTAACATCCAAGTTCTAGCATTCTAAATATCCTCTGGACCCAAATTAACCCGACATTCTTTTCATGATCTGTACAAAATTAAACTTCATTAAATTTCACATTTATGACAAGATCATGATCTGATGTGCTCTGTCCCGGTGAGAACATTAATTCCAATTACTTAAACATCACACACATAAAGTATAGGTCAAGATTATTTTGGGTTTTACTTAGTCAGTTACATCACTTTCTTCACGTTAAGCTCATAGTCAATTAACACTTAACACTTAGCTCTTTTTTTCCACATGAATTTCTACCAATCAGCCTCTCCATAGAGCCCATAGACTTTTTTGTTTTTAATTCAAAATGAGAGATTTTTACATGTACACAATTTCCGCTTGTTTGGAAACATCAGGACTGTCTCAATTATTTTAGCTATAAACTATTTTAAATTCTAAGTAACCCTTTACTACATGATTATCCATATCAATTATAAAAATTAAGAACAGGTTGTGACAGGTTAGATACAGAATGACACCAAGGATGAACCAATACTTTCTATGTATGTGTGGTCACTTAAATGTGTATTCTGCTAAAATAATTTATTTGAACAAATTTCTCCATATTGTTCATAAAGATAGTCATTTTGTAGCATTTTTACTTTTTCTAACATTAAAATAAACTCAGAAGTTATCAATTCTTAAGAAAATGTCTTATGAAATGATATTTTGGATAAAGGATAACGCACACGCCTGCACACACACACACAGGTCACTGAGGTGGAAAAGAAGGGACAAAAGATGTGTAACAGAAAATTCGTATTGGAGAAAATCTAGTAAACAAAATATAAAATATATTTAACTAATCAGTTAAAAACAAATTAAAATGAGATATACAGTTTTACATAGTAAATTAGCTAATGTTAGTGGTAAAGATAAAGAGAATTTTAAGTCACTCCAGGGATGAGGCATTTAAAATTTATACAATGCTTTTGAAAGTCAGTGTTATGATTTATCAAAAAGCGTAAAAAAAAAAGTGAATAATTCTAACTCATGAATCTTGGAAAATCTCTCATTATGAAAATATTCATTAAAGTATTACATAGTAATATTTAATTGCAGAATGGTTAAGTTAATTAAAGGCCAGCGAGACTGTTTAAGAATGTCAAGCATGAGAGTCCTCTAGCTGACTTATGCTAACAGTTCTGAGTTCAAGGAGTTTCTCCTATGTATATAGAGACTCTTTGTATTTTTTCTTTATATTCTTTTTTTTTTACAGATAAGTGAGTGTCATAATAGGAAAAAACGTGTCTATTTATAATAATTTATGGAGTTGATAGAGCTAGTTGAATTGTTTATTTTTTTTTAAAGAATCGGTTGTTTGGAGGAACATAGATCTTCCACATCAGCCTTGGCTATAGCCAGGTAAAGGAAGGTACATTGTTCTGGCGGTGGGAAACCTCAGGGTTCTGTGTAGATATTCGGAAATTCCAGTCAATAAATTACATGGGAAATCACTGTTGTTGATTTTGCCCCAAACTCTTCTAGATTCCTTCTCCTTACCTTTCATCCTCCCAAGCATGAGTGTTAGAGGAAGATTCAGAAATAAATTGACAGTCCATGTGAGTCTTAAAAGATGCATGAGATTTTGCCATATTGTAAAAAGAGAGAAAAATATTCCAGGCAGACAAAAGAGCATCATCTGAAAAATGTAAAGGTGTACAAACAACTTTGGGGATCAGTAGTGCCACAGGAAAAGGAGGGCAGGGTTGGGCCTTAAGGGCCTGTAGAGTTGAAGACTGACCAGGAGGGGGCGATAGCACTACAGAGGCCGGGAGAAACCTTGCAAATGGCCTTGTGAGCCACAGTAAGAATTTTGCTTTTTATTCTGGGCCAGAAAACAAGAATCATTTTAAGTAGTTTATGACATAATTATGTTTGTGTTTTAGAAAGAATTCTAGCACCACTGTTCATCATTCATATATACAACAAACCATGGTTCCTTTCCCACACCAAATGCACTAAGAAACCATTTCCTAGATAAGAAATGCCATTAGCTACTTCAGTGCTGTTTGTAGAACCCATTATTATATGTAATTTGGCTCACTATTTTCCATTGAAAACGGTTACTTCTAGCAGAAATACTCAGTTTATCATCTTAGCCATGTATCTTAAGACTGAAAAACAAGGTCTTTTAGGATAATAAACAGGTTGGAAAAGAACTGGTATTGGTGGCAGGATATAAGTAAATAAACAAGCATCTTTATAATATGTGTAAAGGCAATTACATTTCCTTACAGATTAGTATCATTGCTAGTAGAACACTACATATTTTATTCTGAAATACATTTCAGATTATCACTTTTTAAAAGTTAATTGCTCTTGGTAGAAGTTTATTATTTAATTTAGTTGGCACAAGTAAGCATCTATATTAAAATTGTGACTTTCCACTCAATCATATAATGTAGAGTAGTAAGAACTGGTTTAATAAAAGTGAATGAGTTCAACAATTGTAAGACTAATAATTGTAATAATAATTAGTACAATACCACCATATATATGTATGTATGTATTTATGTATATATAATATATACCAATGAATACATAGGTGCATACACACACAGACACACAGGCACGTATATACAGACTTTACCAAAGGAAAAAAATACAATGAAAAAATAGAATATATAATTTGTAAGGTGTGGTTTTTCTTGCCTTCAAAATACTGAAGTATGAATCTTAATGTACATACTTTTTCCCAATCCTACTAACAAATTTATTAATTTTTTGAAAATAAAAATGCAACGAATATATATCAGAATAACTTTGTAAATAAATTTATATTTGTTAGTTATATAGTACATACTTTAGAATCTGTAGTATACATATTGATTATACAGATCCATACACACATGCCTTTAGCATTGATTCTTGGTTGTTCTCACAAAATTTGGTAATGATAGTGTGTTATGGAAACAAATGACTGTGTAAATAAGCTTCATTTTACAAAAATGATAACATCACAGATTAGAAATCAAGTGTGAATATTCTATCAAGAGAGAACTTTTGCTGAAATGTTTTATTTTTCAAAATAATAATGTCTTCACCTCTCCTATACTTTTACTTTATCTGTTTTATTTTGAAGAGAAATTTTTCATTTAGTGATAGTAACACTCATGCTTTTCAATCATTGTACTACAACCAATGGACTGTCTCTCTGGAATAATAGCATGTAACTATTAAACACCATGATTTAGAGTCTTAAATATGCAAGAAATATATGATATAATGGTGAGAGAAGAAAAGATGGGCTGTCTTTAGATTTTAATTTTATAAGAACTATAATATATGAAAGAGCTTGAAAAGACTCTTAAAGGCTGGTGGTGATTATTTCTCTTTAGTATCATGCAGAATTTTTATTTTAATTGACATATTTCTGAGTTTTTACAAGTTCCCAAAAAGTGTGTATTTGTACTTTTCTTATTAACAATATCTAAAGAACAGAAAATATAGTAATATTTTTATTGAATTTACTAGGATGACATTGGTAAACAAAACCGCACAGGTTTCAAGTGTTCAAGTCAATAAGACATCATCTGCACGCTGCGTCATGGGCCTGACACTCAGAGTAAAGCCTTTCTCCATCCCCATTATCTCCCCTTTTCCCTCTTCCACCTTCCCCCACCCCCCTTCCCTCTGGTCATCACAATACTGTTGTTTGTGTCTATGTTTATATATATATAGTATTTTTTTTGCTTAATCCCTTCACCTTTTTTTCGCCCAACCCCCATCCCACCCCTAGTGCTGTCAGTCTGTTCTACGTATCTTCGCTTCTGTTTATATTTTGTTTGTCTTTTATTTGTTAAATTATTTTGTTCAACATGTAGTAATTTTACCACTAACTATTGAGTTCGTCTTGCTCTTTCTAAATAGGACAGACAGGAGATCTTTAGACATTTGAACCGATATCGGGGCTTGCTGTCAGAATATCATGTCCACTTAGCAGTTGTCATGTTTAATCTGTTTGCTTACATACTTTCATTATTTTAAAATGAAAATATCAGGTTTAATTAAAAGTATTAAATTGAGTCATTTTATTTCCTTATTATAGCTCACTTAAAAGAGCCAAGAGAATGACTGGTAATGACAAGCATTTTTTATTGCCAATTGCAATATATAACTTACCAAATCTGATTGCATACACTAATTTTAATTCTGTAAAAGGATAGCAGCTGCAGAAGGGAACTGATGGCTCTTGGACATCTGTCTCTGGGTAGCCTTGTCTGACCACCTTAAGCTAGTTTAAGCTCTACTTTGCTGTGATCCTGTGGCACCTTGAGTTTACCTTGTCAATAATATTATCATATATTTTCCTGGAATGTGAGCTCCTGGACGACTGGATGCCATTGTATTTGTGAGCAAATGCCATTGTATTTGTGAGTGCTTGGCTCATGGCACAATGCCTGGCACTAAATACCTGCTGAGTGTATATGAATATGAGAATGGAGGAATTTTGGAATTGATGGTTAGATATGAGAGTTTTAATTAATATTTTGAGCATCCAGTTAAGGACTTGTTTTAGGTTCTGTATTAGTAGCTGTTGCAACTATAAAAAACATTTTTTTATGGACTTCATATGAGTAGGTGATGGATAAGGATTGTAAAGATTATTACTCATTAAAGTGTATGCCCTCAGGGTTTAGAGGCTAAAAATCCAGTTATGAGAATCTCTCCATGAGAAAGGACAGTCATACAAGTCGTCTTCCATCCTTCCTCTCAGTTCAGTGTTTCATGAGCATTATTTCACCTGAAAGGTGACACTGCCAGGATGCCAACCCATGGATAGGGACACCACAGCTGTCCATTTAAAATTCTGACTCAAGCATCAACGTTTCATTCTCATTTCTATCCTCAATCTTGTTTTTTACAAAGCAACTAGACCCACTAAAATCCTTTTATTTCTATCCAGTTTCAAAGACCATTTTTGTGTGCCTACAGTCCCAAGTAGTATTCCATTCTGGGCATAGAGGCCTTTTTGTTCTTAAGTAGCACACAATCTAGTGACAACTGCTGAAAATCTTAATGCAATGTGACAAATGCTATGATTATATTGGGGAGGAGGCAGCTAGCTCTGCCTGTGTTAGTGTCTTTATAATGTACTTCAAAAAGCATTTTCTTTTTTTTCTGTCCTCAGGAGACAGAAAGACAGTTTGATTATCTCTTGTAAGTCCAAGATAATAGGCTAAAGAAAAGGACTCCACATTACCCAGACTAATTTGATTAATGAAGTATGATCAGATTAATTTATTTAGATGCCAGAATTTATATGGAAATAACAAAAAATAAATCCTTTGTCAGACTCCGGTTAGACTCGACACCTGTGAATTGAATCATTCATATTGTCTCAGAGAAACTGAATTACTTATCATCTGTATATTCTATATTCCTTAAGCATTTGTGTGTTTGTTACTGAGTTACTCTGCTCCTACTAATATTCAGCTTCTTAAGTGTTTCATTGTCACTTTAATTGAATGTTCATTTGGCAACTGTCTTGCTTCCTTTATTGTATCACACACTTTATTGAAGAGAAATAGTAGATGTGATGTTGCACTGTAAAAAGCTTGTAATCTGGTAGAAATGCAGAAGTAATTAAATATAAAATAAGAGAATAAGTGTTAAATTAGAAGGTACAGTGTAATCACCCCAGAATGAGTATCAGAAGAGGCCAGGCTTTATAAACATACACCTTAATAAAGCAGAATTTAATCTTGTCACAAAAGGAATGGAGCAGAAAGGGAGAGGCATAAAAACAGCTGCACAGAGCAAGCAAAAGCGGTGACCTAGCAAATGGGGTGGGATGGCACAGCCAAGCATCTCACTGGACCTGAGAAGAATTAGAGCGAGAGGAGGCAGGTATGGAGAAGACTATTATAAATTCAAGACTATACAAGCCAAGAAAATAATTTGATAACAGAGAGCATTTGAAAGTTTAGGCAGGGGACTGGAATTATAAAAAATGGAATTCAAGGGCCATTATTCTCGCATGGTATGAAGGATCAACTTTGAGAGAAAAAAGGACAGATGCAAAAAGACAAAATGAACCCAACTAATGTCTCACTCATCTCTCATCATGCCTCATTGTCCTGCATTCCTTTGTCTACTTTTAGTAGACAAAGAAAGCATTGTCGTGACAGATAAGTTTGTTATAAAGTATATTCCTTTTAACTGATTTCTCATCTCTTCAGAAGAATCTACTCTTTATGTATACCTATCACTTTCTAGCCTTTGCAGTTTCTCACGCCCAGTTTCAAAGGTAACAGCACTGCTCTTGCTAGGTGGCTCAGTTTGTTGGAATGTCATTCCATGCACCAAAAAGTTGTGGGTTCGATTCCCAGTCAGGGCACACACCTAGGCTGTGGGTTTGGAACCCGGTTGGGGCACATATGAGAGACAACCAATCAATGTTTCTCACATCGATGTTTCTCTCTCACATCGATGGATGTTTTTCTCTCTCAGTCTTCCTCTCCCCTCTTCCTCTTTCTAAAATCAAGAAACATATCCTCGGGTAAGGTTTAAAAATAATAATAACAAAGATAATAACACTGCTTTGAGCATCTTTCCACCTTCTTTCTACATGGAGAAACACTTCTATTCTTCCAAACTCAGCTCATTGGTGAAGGGAGAGGGCATAGGCTTTGGAACCAGACCCAGATTCAAATCCCACGTTTGTTCCTCACTAACTATGCGAATTTTTGGCAGGTTAATGAAGCCCTTTGTGCTTCAAGAATCTAAATTATACATTAAAGAGAAAAAATACTTCCTGTATTTTTATTTTCTATTTAGGCCTGTAAGCATTTGACTTTGTGACCCTGAAAAAAAGGCCAAATTAAGCAAAGAGCAGTTTCTCAGAAGTCACCAGAGAACACATGACCCTGGTATATGCCTCAGACAGGGGTGGGAGGTAAGAACTGAAGTATCTTTGATTAGAGGGAGACTTCTCAGATTTTAAGACATTTGCTGAGGCAACCTCCTTAATACCTTGCAGTATTTAAAACAAATCAGAAGGTAAACATAGAACCTCCTTCAGGATAGTAACCCCATGGTGTTCTGTCATATTTTCTATATTATGAGAAACAGCTCCATAGTTGCTTAATGATGACTAAATGACCTTAGTAAATTGATACACTTTAAATAGTGGAACTTTATTATTCCATTTATATGTATTTCTGTTTGAAATAGACCTTAAACTTAAGATTTTTTATGAACATGCTTTTCGCAACTGACAATATTGCACTTTATTTGAAGTTTTATATATATGTCCATCCAAAGTATTATTTTTTTTCTCACTGTTAAATCCAAAGGATCTGACTTTAAAGTATAAGCTTACAAATTGTCCATAAGTTGCAAATCTGCTCATCAGACTATAAGCAAGGTTCTTAAGGACATAGTCTCCATCTATTTTCCTTGTATCCCCTGAACATTGAACACAGCATAGTGTATAAATCATAATAAACGCTGAGTAAATGTTTCTGAATGTAGATTTGCATTATTATTCAAGCTGTGAATCCACAGATCAAGTATTATTGCACTGGCGTTTAGATGCTGTTAAGAAAAACAAACTTATCTGCCATGACAGTGCTTTCTCACAAGTGGTCTCTAGATATAACTTATTGAACTAATTGAAGCCAATAATTGGAAATCTCTTGCACCACAGAAATCCAGAGTCTACAGATCAAAAGAGCCATCTCACACTCAGTTCAGTGATAAAATCAGAATTCCAGACCTGGAAGACACGTTCGGTAATCACATGAATAACAACCAGTTTACCGTTTACAAAACCTTTTATAACGGCCTGTGTTATTTGATTCTCCATACAATCCTGAGCAATGACTAGAAATATTAGAGAGCCTGGTGCTTCGGGTTCTTAGGTTGCAAATGGTTCTGCCACACCCTAGACATCATGACCGCAGGCAGGTCACTGAACCTTTCTGAGTCTCAGTTTTCAGAAATGCAAAACAGGGACAAGAGTAGTAACCTGAAGGGTTGCTGTCAGCTTTGTTTGAGATCTTGCCTGTAAGGCGTCTAGCGTAGTGCCTGCTTCATGTATCAGTGGTGCTGTGACTAGGGTTACTTTGCTACTTGCCCAATGCCCCTCAGCCAGGAGTGAATTCTAAATTCAAATCTTTTTTACTTCAGTTTCAGGCTGTTTTCCCTATTTCACAATAAGCTGCACATGCTTAAGAGTTGCTACATCTTAGTGTCTCAGATTCTGACATTCCCCAGATTTCCTCGGTTGCCTATATTGACTTACTCTGTAATATATGGGCAATATCTTCTGGACTGGCTGCATGATTGTGACGGTAAAACCTTGTCAGGTATAGTCTTTGTGTAAATGAATGGTGGAAAAGTTTTTGTGAATCCATTATAGAAATGTACACACACTATGGAGTATGCACCAGTGTTTACTAAATGATTTCAGAGTGTGTAATTTTGAGGTGTGTTTTGACAAATATGAATGCCTCTGTCTATATATCTATGACAATAATCCCTCACATACATATAGTACTTCATAGTGTTTCAAAAATGAGGCATTAAGAAATTAGATGACATACAGGGTTTCTGATGTGTACTGATAGTTAAAACTATAAATTTTATCTTTTTTTATCTGCTATGAAGTATAGGAGTCTTATATTTGAATAGTCTCTAAAATAATGTTATCAGAGACTTCAGAAATAAATTACTTTTAATTTTCTTTAGAATGCAAAATAGGACTGGGGAAATTAACCTATTAGAAAAGTAACTGTATAAAGGTAAAATAAAATGTTACTATTTGAATTACAATCATACTAAGAAAGTTCAGTGAAAATATACAGTTTGTGACTTGGGAGCAAATGCCAGTATTTGAAAGGAGGAAGGCAATATAAAGATCTGTCATAGTGCTGATAAATGACAGTTCCACAGTAAGTGTCAAGCATAGAATATACATGACAAATTTCATTGGCTTTTCTTTAAGAGAAGTGACTAAGGAAACTTGATATTGGAATTGTGGAAATTACATTTTTGACAAAGGAAAATACTATGAAGGACATTTTTTAATTTCTGTGAGACTCTCAGGGTGAGTCTTGTCCTGGATTCATGCCACTTCACAGATCATTAGAGTTGCACTAGAAAACACAGCTCCCTCTCCCCAGGCAGCGCCTCCCAGCCAAATGGTCTCCTCAAGGGACCCTCACCATCACTGCACTTAAAATTGTGTTAGTGGCTAAAGGAAGACTTTGACCTTGAATATGGACCAGTATGAACTCATTCTCATATTTTAATTTATAATTTAATTATCACAGTAAGATTTAACTTTATTTCCATTATTCTACATGAACTCAAATTCTAAATATATATATATTTATATGAGCATACACTCAAGGTAGTTTAGAAACAAGAAGGTTTCGAAGACAGCCCCTGCAGCCTGACTGATGGAACGTTGCCAGAAGAGCCAGCGGCTGAGTATTCAGCCCAGAGACAGCGCTGCCTCACATTTCTGTTACCGTGCATGTGGATGACTCTAAACATCGGCTCTTAAGGACTGAGTGTGTTAGTAATCCATTACATGTGAAGCAGTTTTAAAATACAACCTGAGCAGCTTCCAGTGCAAAAAAAAAAAAAGAAGAAGAAGAAGAAAAGACAAGTACCTTCTTGCTTTTCATCAATTCAGTTTTTATTAATGATTCCCCACATGGAATGTTTAATAGTATAAAATCTTCATGTATTAAAGGCAGATAATATTCAAGAAATATACATATTAAAACAATGGTGAACAAAATTTGTGAAAGTCTAGATAGTATAATTTTTATATTTTTCTTATAATTTCCTGTGCTTATCCCTCAAGGATTCTTTGTCATTCTTTCATTTTTTTGAAGTTTAGCCTTTTAAAGTTCAAAGTGGCTTTTTATTGAGTCTCATTTTCTTTCATTACTCCACCTGACACACATACCAAATCAAAACATCCTACAATTTCACCCTGCTCCTTTCTCCATAGGTATAATACATAAGTAACCTGCGCATTACCAAGGCTAACATGGACAAGGCTAACCCCCATTTTCCCTCGTGTTCCCAGGACTCAGCGGTCCACGCCTCCGGTCTAACCCCCTTTAGCGCCTGCCATAGGACGATGCTTCCTCACTGTTGCCCCAACATCATTTAAACATGTGCTTTAGGAACAAGGATGATTGTTTAATCCAGGAACTCTTTGTAAAGAGCAATCCTAAAACAATGACACTCTCTCTCAACAATGAATCATCTCTAATAAGGCACAGAGACGGAGGTGCATTGTTCCACCTGCACCTAGCTAACATTGCACCAGCGCGCAATCTGTCGCAACCACCGAACCACCCTGTTCCCCTTAGTCTGGTGCATTTGAATCTTACCACATGATGATGATTCAGTTTCTTGACTTTTCAGCTGGTATTACTAGAACAGTGACCTCAGCATGTATTAATACAAAACAATTTTTTTTATTTTAATCTGAAATCTTAAGTATAGCTACAGAGAAGAATTTAGAGCATTTGTAAGATTAAAAACTGTACAAAATGCTCTTGAGCTTTGATATTTGTACTCCCCATTATTGTAGAAAGTATAATCAACCGTTTGGAAATATTTTCTGTGAAGCTAGCTAATATTAATAGCATGAAGAATAAAAAGAAGCTTTGTTACCCTTAATGTCAGAAATGAAATACATATTTAATTTTAATGCATGTATTAACAACAGTATTCTATGCCTGTGACCTTTAACAATCCGTTTGCTTACAACAGCATAATATAAAAAAGTTTATTTTAATGTCATTGCTGTTTTAAAAGTAATACTTGTAAATCGGACTGGATTTTTCTGGGGAACTTATCTCTGCATTTTGCATATATTGTATGATATGAATCATCTCAGGAAAATATGCATGTGTTAACACAATTATTTATAAATATTTACTGAATGTCTACCAAACACATCATACCATAGTTGGCACTATAGAAGATTCAAAAGAAAGCCAGATAAATGCTCAGCCCTCATGAAGTTGAAAGTCTGGAAGTAGAAATACAACATGTGAATAGGTGACCATCACATGAACCAGACAGTGGTAGGCACCCCAGTGTGCTCTGAAGGTTCTAAGGACAGAAAAACAAATCCAGCCAGGAGAATAAAGCACTGTGTCTAAAACCTAACAGGCTTTCAACAACTCATATTCAAGTATTATTATAACCTATTGTTATTCTACAATGTAGGTAAAATGAAATACAACTTTAACATGAAGATTCTTAAAAGCTAATCTATATGAGAGTGATCATGAAGGAAGATGGCTCCTCACCAGTGAAATACTATTTCCAATTAATGTGGATATCTGATCTGAGATTCTGAATTCTCATGATGGTTTAGTTTTGCTACCAAAACATCATGCAAGATTGAACTAATTTTTCTGTGTCACCCGATGGATGATATTGACCGCATGTTCTGAAAGAACTAGAGTAGCTCTTACGCTGAGTTCTTATGCAAGAGTGAACTTGTGAAGTGCTTCCCACAAAGAAATCCTGCAGTTGTGCATTGAAACACTAATGAAAGCTGTGCAGTATTGACAGTGATTGATGTGAAGCCAAAGCAGGAGAAAGATCATGCTGCTATGAACAGTTTGAGATGTTGTGGAAGAGATGGCTCAGAAACATTGTGTTAACTAGAGGCTATCAAGGCCTGGGGCACCTGCAAACAATACCCAAGAAACAGAGTGTACATGCAGCCACCCTGTATCTGCTGAACAACACCTGTTGCTCTAAATCACATTATTCTATTCTATTAATAATACATATAGTTATTTTTAAATAAATTTGATAAGTGCACAGTAGGGATGTTATGAAATATTTTTCAGGAATCTGCACTTTAGAGGGTGTGTTTTTCCTCCATGTTTTATTAGTGCATATTATTTGTATCCGTTTTTAAATAGCATATTTGATAATTTAGCCTTTTTTTAAAATTAAAAATCACTATTCTTGCCCTGGCTGGTGAAGCTCAGTTGGTAGAAGTGTCATGCCCTAAAAGTTGCAGGTTCAATTCCCAACCAGGGCACATACCCAGGTACGAGAGGGCAACCAATTGATGTTTCTCTCTCTCCTTGAGTTTCTCTCTTCTCTTCTTTCTCTCTTCTTTCTCTCCCTGTTTCACTAGAAGCAATTAAAAAAATATCCTTGGGTGAGGATTAAAAAAAAAAAATCACTACTCTTACCTTAATATTTCATAGTCTCTTTATTGATCTTCGGTGTTTTTACACTTTTACCTCTATTAGGTACCTAAGTTTATCTCCTTTAGAGACTTGCTTCCTTTCTTTATTCATTTTTTTTTTTTAAATTATTAGAACTCACTTTCTTCCTCTAACTTCCCTGGATAACATTCATGCTTCCTTTCCCTTTCCTATCACTTTAATACTTTCTATTAAGTGAAATTGTCTACATATGCTTTTCTATTATCTATTCTCAGTTTTCAAATCAGTGTAGTGCACATAGTAATCAACAAATGTTTACATAAACTCAATATTTCACGATTTCATCTTAAAGCGATAAACCTACAAGAAAACAAACAAATCGAAAATCAACATAAATAAATCAGTAAATACATCTTATTTCCCTCTTACTTGGAAAGAGAATACTCATTTAATCATATTAACTCCATGGGAGGAGGGAATATTCACGCCGTGCTGAACTTAATTTAGTGTTCATTCTCCTGTCTCCAAGGTGAGGACGGCTGCATTCATTAAGTCCATTGATTAGCTTCTGAAGAAAATTTTTTTCAAGTTTACTACTGGGACGAGTACCTGAATAAATGCAAAATATACCTTTAAATTCTGTTTAACAGATGTTATTAGTTTTATGGATGAAGTACACTGATGGCGTTTTCATAAGTAACCAGAGGCCTTTAGCCCTGTGTAGGTTTCAGCATCATGTCACAATCATATGCCTTGTTGATGGCCAGAGTCAACCATTTCTATGCTTCACAGTATTTATGAAAGTAAGAAAAATAATATTGTATGAAATAACTTGGAGAAATTCATCTTAGAAAAGTTGAGGATATCCTTCAATATTTTACTTCAAATTTGTACAGCGTATAGTTTTAATTTATAATGATGATGCCATCATATTTTCCACAATATAATCATGATAATCAAAGGACATTAAATTGAAAAGAAACCATTAAATGAGGTAGCTTCTTTTACCAGGAAAGCTAAATGAATTTTGTAAAGTCACATGCCTCTTTTTTGATACCTCTGGGACTATTTGTCCATATCTCTTTAGTTTGATTCCAAACTCCTTCCTCCGTTCCACATGCCTGCCTTATACAAGGGTAACAAAGGATCATAGAATTTGAAGGAAGCAATAGGACTATGCTTTCTATGCCCTCCAATTTATAGATGGCATCTTAATTTTCACTTAAATATGAAAAAGAAAATGAGAACATGTTTTCTCTATTCTTATATGACTTTCATCTTATGCAGCATTTGTCATCATTTGATTAATTCCATTAACAATGACTACAGGTATTTAAAATATTTAACATTTCATAATTTTTTAAAATATTAGAATTATTGCAATAAATGATTAATGGAGAATATAGGTAGAGAATTATTTTTATTGTTAGGAGAACTCCAACATTTATATTGGTAAATAACTATATTTTAGCTTTTGAAATGTAAGCTAAGGTTTATTTGTGATGAAAGGTATGATGTAAATTGTTCCCTAACATTCAGAAAAGGTAGTGAAAGCAAAGAGGTTTTTTTTTTTTACTTAAGAAGTTGGGTGTTTCATAAAAATTTCAAAATCATAAAAATGCAAAAAATAATTTACATTATCCTTATATTCTCTGAATTTTTTAGCAACACATTTATAGTGGGTGCTTTTTTCTGACAAATATTTTAATTGCAAAAGTTATGTGACTGTGCT